>JANHFM010005016.1:45348-55408 GCA_032468115.1 Grayia smithii | reverse complement strand
GAAAGTATTTTGGTAGCTCTTTCCTTAAGTTTGCCTTGTTTAGATCTCCCAAAATAATGGCCAGTGAATCAGGGTATTTGGCTTCAGCCTCCATAATTTGGTCAGCTAGAGTTCGTAATGCCTTATTTACATGATGCCACCATGACGATGTGAGTTTGACACCCTTGGTCTATATGAATCAATATTTTTTATTACCACCTTTAAAGTCCCTAGCATTACCCCCTGAGTAAAATCAAGGAAGATTTTAATGATATTATTTTCTTCCAGTATAAGTCCAAATAGAACAAGAAATAGACAGTAGCGCAAGTTCATTCAACAACCCTATGTATATTCTCAAGGAGAAGAAGTAAAAAAAATAACTGGACTAGAGACTGCACTAACATCTTCGCTATGTTCTATGTAATTAAAACTGCCTTCAGTCTGTTTATGGATATGAGAGACTTTCTCTGCAAAAAGTTTGAAAAGCTGTCATGGTTTACCATTAAAATTCATTGATGAATTTTTCATTTGATGAACTAGATAGAGTGAGCTCAAGACACAGAATTATAAATTAGTGTCCTTTCTGGCCAGATTGTTTTTAAAAAGTCATAATGTCATATGTTTAACTCAGTCATAATGTACTACCTCAAAATAAATAACTCTAAAACTAAATATCTTCAAGAGCACATGAAAACCCTCCCCAACAGCTTGGGTTAGGTCCATTCTTTCCTATTATCCTTTGGACAATTTTTAGTAGATACTTTGATAGTGGAAGAAAAAAAAGTCTTATTCTCTGCTACCAAGGTCATAGCATAGATGTTCTAATGGCTCCTAAGCAGTGCTCCACCATGCAGTCTAGTGCAGTGCTCAACCGACACTCTAGCCATCTGTCAGCCCATTTCATTATCTCCATGACCTTGGTAAACCAAGGGTCTCTGTATTTAATGGGCAAGGACGTTCCAGAGCTGAAGCTTAATATCCAAAGACAGCTAGATATTCTAGTCTGCTACTAAGCTTTCCACCTATAAGGTGGTTGTGTGCTTTTTAAGTTCTGAATTGTATCTCTTAAAATTAATTTTACATCACGGTCAAGTCATAGGTATTTTGCCAGAGTTTGATAATTGATTATCAATTATGACTGAATTTTTTAAAAGAGGCTTTCTTTGATCTGTCTTTTCTACAATGGTCACAATAAACAGTAATGTTGTAATCACACATTCCCCCACCCTCAGCATGATACTTCCAAGTAATGAAAGTAAAGTGAGGGCAATTAAAGGATAAACACTGTTTTCTTAAATTCCTTACAACCCAGTTTGACTGTAACAGTGAAAGATCAAAAATAAATTAGAAAGTAAATTTGAAATTAATATGCCATTAATACATTTTAGATTATGGATTTCAAAAAGTTGTCATTTATGCAAATTCTTTATTTTATACAAAGTTCAACAGTAAACCATAAAAAAGATGTTCTTTATTTTGAGGTAATGTATTAAATTATGATTGAATGTAAAACTGGTTTTTAATCTGGTAAAAAAGCATACTAAATTAGAATTCTCACTGTGCCTTGAAGCTTACTCTATCCAGCTCATCAAATGAAAAATTCATCAATTAATCCTCTGACAATAATGATATATAGACAAAAATCAATCTGAAATTGATTTTTTGAATCAAAATATGAAAACCAAGCCCTGACCACCTCATAATTTGAAATTTCTCTTCATTTCAGTGCTATCCCTGTGTAGAAAAGCTGAAGTAGTTGTATAATTGTTTGTTTTAAACTACTACAGAAGGTATTTGTTTGAATAATAGTATATAAGCTGGCAAGAGGTGCTGAAGTACTTTAAGTTAATAAAGTTGTTAAATACATGTAAGAATCAGAGATAAGAATTTTTCTGTAATAATACAATACCAATAAAAAGAGAAATCATTAAAACACTTGGGGACCACCCAGTATGCCTGAGAGAGATAAAGCATGAGAGTATGTACAATTCAAGTAGATTTAAAAGACTGTGGCTAAGAAATTGTTTTCATGTATCTATGTTGTGTGGCTTTTTCTATATTTCTTCTTTTTGCAGAGTTTTTCAAAGGTTTTTGGGAAGAATTGCATAAAATTGCATATTTCAATTTGAATGTATCTTAAGTTGTATAATAGAATTAAAAACAAAACAACTGTTTTAAACAGATGACTACCCTTCTACTTTTATAGTTGTAAAAATGGTTTTGTAGTGAATCAAAAAGATTTTTATCTGAAAATGCATCTATTTTTATTCTCCGGGGAACATTTTATATAAAATAGAAATACATATATTTAAACTTCTACTATAGAAGTTTATTGTAGTTTACTGTAGTTTGTTGCTATAAGCTATGCAATCGGGAATGTATGAAAACTATAAAATCAAGTTTTTATATCATAAGGACCATCAGGAAGATATATTTATGGTCCTTAGATATAGGAAATACTCTGTTTCATTTTATAAATATTCTATCAGTATTTTTGTGCAGATTTCTTAGGCAGTTTTTTATGGGATTTTTTACATTTCTGAATTTATCATTATTGTATTTCTGGCATTAAATGTATGAAAAATATTCATATTAATGTTAGTAAAGTTTTTTATGTTTCATTACATTTTTAAACGTAAAATCTGAGAGAAAGGGTAGAATTTGAGGCCCTGAGTACTGTTTAATTTTTTTATAAACAATTATCTGTAGAATAAATTAAGTATTTTTGAAATTCATTTTTAATGGAGAATACACAGTTTAATTAATTTGTAAGCAAAAAACATGCAATATTCATTTGAATAATTTATTTTACAATATTGTGCTTTCCTTTCTTATGGCAACATTTTGGGTTTTTTTGTAAATGATTTCATTAAGTCAATTTTAATAGTTCAAGCAGGTGATAGTAGCTTTTAAAAAACTAAGGGAAGCGATAATGATCAGGACCATGAAAATCATTTTAAATCTGTGTTGGATTTTTCTGATTTTTAAGCTATATTAGCCCCTGATTTTTTAAAACTCTTAAAATTCGTTAGAATTCCAATGTCCTTGTACAATATGTTTACTGTGCTGTTAAACACAGGTGATGAAAATGCTGGTATCTTAATATGCAGGTAGATTTGAGCTGTTCCCTTCAAATCTTTTCCCTAGAGAAAAGATACTAAAGTATCTGTGAAAGCAATAAAGAGTTTTCACATTTAACAATTATTAGTTAGTCCATTCCAATGAATAAATGGGAAAATACAATCATCTCAGTGGTACAATGCTGCGTATTAGACCCTATGAATATGGTATTTTTGAGGTGAGATTAATATCTCTAAAAATTCTTTTTTCCCCAAGCTGCAAAAGTATTATGTTCAAAGTATGTCATAGACTCTTTTTGCTTAGAAATCGTGAAGAGGCTATTGTCAGAACAGCAGAATGCTGCTATGAAGATGTGTCTAAAACCTGCGAAACTTTTGTGTAATATACCTGGAGTTTTTAAGTCTTCAGCAGGAGTAGAATAAAATAAAATTCAATCACAGCATAAAAGTTAAGCAAGTTATATTGCTTAATAGGTACAACTAGCAGATACCGTGCCTTGTAAAAGTGAAACTACATAAGAACAACAAGAATCTATTGATGGGAAGAGGCACGCTCTTGCTCTCTCTGTCTCTGTCTCCAGGATTTGGGTGTTAAGTGTGTGTAGAGATTTTCTTTCTATTTAGAATAGTCTTTTCCCCTCAGTAATTATATTTATGCTTTATAAATATCTGATTAAAAATTAGCCAACCAATTTCTATCTGTACATGTTAGTCTGTGCTGTTTATGTATATATTTGCTAAATTCATATCTTTATTTTTTAAGATTTTTTTTTACCCTGACTTTATTATTTTTTATAAGTAACTCAAGGAAGTGAACATATCCAACTCATCTTCTTCCTCCTGTTTTCCCAAGAATAACAACCCTGTGAGCTGGATTGGGCTGATAGAGACTGGCCCCAGGTCATCCAGCTTCCTTTTAGGCAGGACTAGAACTCATAGTCTTCTGATTTCTAGTATGGTGGCTTAACTACTAGATCAAATTGGTTTTCTATTATGTCTGTCCTGAATGTTTTGAAATAATAATAGTAGGAATCCTTGAGCAGGTATGTGTGATAGGGTAATGCCATCTTTTAAACCACTTCTTTATATAACCATTTTAAAGCCTGAAACTTTACTCAAAAACAAATAAATAAATGCTAGGAGTTATTTAAACAAGGTAACATGCCGTGTGAAACATCTACGCAGTGAAACATTCAATTGAAGAAGCTGTACCTTCAGCAGAGGAGATCAGCATGATTCTCCTTGGGAAAAATTCCAGATGGTATTCCTTTTGCTGAAGGAAACAGTCTGGTCTATATCCTTCACCATTTTCAATAGACCTAAAGAATCTTAATGAAGATAAAGTGAATAAGCAGACAAAGAGCAGAGGCAGATATAGCTAAAATCTTTGTTTCTGCCTAGTAGGTGCTCAGATTGTACTTCCTGTTGTGTTAGTTTTTTCCATTCATTCAACCCGGAAATTACTGAGGTGGTAATCCAGCGTATCTTGGAAGCATTTATTTAGAGAAGCTGACATTAAAGGAAAAGCAAATGAGTTATTGTTCTCTTTAAGTCAAAATTGGAACCTTGCTTTGAAGAAGGCTATGCAGCATTTTACATTTGAAGGCAAAAAAGTGGTTCAAAGTGCCTTTGCAGCTTCTCTTGTCAACATGTCTCTTCTGGCATTGCACTGCAATTACACAATCTCAGAAGAAGATACAGGGGATTTAAGTTACTGCCAGCAGATTCTACATGTGCTTCCTTGGGTATGCTGAAATACCATTTCATCTTTGAAGTGGCACACTATTCTAAAAAATTATGTTAGCAATCAAGGTGTAAGTACTGTTTTCTTTTCCAGAAAAATTATCTACAAACAGCAGCTACTCAGTGCTCATACAATTTATGTAACATTTCTAAAAATGAAAGGGATTTTTGTCATGTAAATATTAAGTAAAAAGCACCATCCATTTATTTCATACAACAGAAATCTGAATACTTCCTTAATATTGCTGAATATGTTCATATAATATATATTTGAAAGTGAGAGAGGGTATGGCTCTAAACCTGTTTCTTTTTTAAATAAAACATAATTCTTTTTGATATGCTCCTATGTCTTTATGAACTGTATAGAAAGTTAAATTAGATATGGTTTTAATAGTTTGATACGCTATTTGTTTAACATGATTCTTTTAAATCTAAATTCTATTAACTCCATATCAGTGACAGTTAGCAGACACAAGAAAAGTGGATTATTTTGTGCTAAAGAAAAAGAGAACTTTATTTAGGATTTATTTCTCAATCTACATTGTTACGTTTTACACCGTTTTCTTACCATTTTCAGCAGATACTATAATTTTGAACCCTTTGCTTTTTTGGTATTTTATTATTCTCTTTCCCTGATCTCTATTAATGATATCTTTTAAAATTAGTGTCCAGAGAAACATTGTTATATTTTTAATCTATTAATATAGTTGTTTTCAATAGAAATTGATATATTCAATTTATATATGTACTTTTGTTTTCCAGTCTTAAATTATCATTGATGACTGAAATTCCCAATAATTCTGCCTGAACTGTATAGTTTTATTGTACTACTAATGTCATAACACATTCCCGTTAATTTTTATTCAAAATTATTGACTTTCTGATCATTAATGCAACAGTTGGAGTAAATAATCCAATTTCTGGGGTGTTTTCCTATGCCAGTTCCTTCTTTATGTGGGCTATGATGTGCCATGAACAATTTTTCATCTTTTAATTAAGAAATCCTTAATTGTATTTTACATTCCAAACCATGTTCAAGGTTACAAAGAAGATTGCAAAACATAATACACCTAATGTTAACAAATTTTAAAAAATCCTTCAAGTGGGATATACAAAAATGTTCAAACTTTAGGAAAAAACTAGTATATCAAAAACATACTAAGATTCAAATTTAAAAGCTAAATCCATAAACTTTGACAATATACAAAAGGCAGCATTCAGTATCAATATAAGAACTGTCCCTCTAGAGGATAAATCTGCCATTCTGTAAATAAGAACAGTTATGAAGTTGGAGCTCAGCATATTAAAATTAAATGTATAGTAGAAAAATGTATCATATTTGCAATTATTTTATAGAGCTGGCAGAAGATAAGTGAAGAAGCCTCCTCCCACCCTTCTTCTTGAAGTGTTAAACAGCTACATCCTTTGGAAGGTTTGTGCAGCTGTTTCAAATACTGACCCTTGTCTGTATTTGCACACCCAGACAACCCTTCTGCTGAAATTGCCTGCATAGTGAAGTGACTGTGCATAAACACACAAACAAGTAGACAGTTGGTTAAAACCTTTGAAGCAGTTTCATGAGTCCTCCAAGTGTTAAAGCTTTAACACTTCAGGGAATAGCTTCAGTTGCACTAGCAGGTTTTGTGAAGTACAGTTTTGAATTATTGTAATTATTGTAGAACAATTTATGACTGAAAAGTCAGACAATTTGATCTGTTTTTCTAATAGGATGTTTAACCAGTCTTTAGTTAGAACTGTAGGGATATAAATCATAAAAATACAACATCTCTATCAGTTCTAACTAACCGAACCTACATGAATGGGCAAATCCCTGTAAAACAAATTTACCTTACAATTAGAAATAATTAACATAGCTGATAAATCTGAATCTTGTTATTGTTTTGACAGGCCCTTTGTGGCTACCTCATAACTTCTGAAGTGAAACTGATGAAAAAGGCTCAATTTAAATGTATATGTAATATCCATGAACCAGTATTCTTTGCTTTGTAAATCTCTAATATTAAATGGTGTTTAAAATCTAACTTTTAAGTACTTCAGGAACTAACAATTTAAATGTAAGAAGATTGCCTTAAATTATTAGTAATATAGAAGGAGTAGAATATGACATAACCTGGCTTTATTTAAAACTTTATTCTGGAATACTGAATCAGCAAACTTCTAAAGTGGAGCTCTGTACAGAAGAGAAAATAAAAACATTCCTTTGTATAACTCCAAAAAAGAAATCAGTCTCTCACCTCCTCTGGCTGAAAATAAATGAAATTGTGTTTACATTTTTGTGGAAGATTGTACCACAGCCTGCTCACACTAATTATAAATGAAGATAGTCTGTCTTGAGATTGCTCAAGAATTTAACCAGAATGCCAGGACTCTAAGCACTTTGCTTTTCCATGCTTCAAAATTAATGTGCTCCATAATAATACTAAATCTCTAAAACAACTGCATTTTTCTTATTTTCTCTTTTGAATAATATGATTGGCTTGATTTGGGTGAGGAGCTGACATATCATCTATTATTTATATGGCGCCATCAGTATACATGTCGCACACTGAATATAAGTGGGAAGGTCTCTGCCTCAGGGAGCTTATAATCTAAAATTTAACATGGAAATCAACAAAAGTGGAGGCCGATGTAAATAGTGAGATGATGAGCTTAGCTAAAGGTTGACTAATAATATGGCATGAACAGCAGAAAGTTATACTAAGGTTTTCATGAAAATAGATGCGTTTTAAGAAAGGATTTGGAGATTTAAGTGAAATGACATCATATAGGTGTTCAGGGAAGCAATTGCAAGTATATCTATTTAATAAGCCTTCCATCACTGAAATGCTTGTTGTCAAGAACCATTACCTAAATTAGCTAAAATCTAGCCCATTCTCACATCTTAAAACTTTTATGTAGTGTAGCTGTTGGAATTTGATGTTCATATGATTCTTCCAAATCTATTCATTATAGGGTTGATTCATGTTCTTTGATGCTGTGTCTGTTTTGCTTTAGACAGAGAAATTGAAAACAAGGATATCATGCAGGTATCTTTGCATTTTGGTAATGTTCATGTAGCATTTCTGCCAGACATATTACACAAGTATATGTAATGAAAATTAATGGTTACACATTTTATATCACTGCACAATGCTCTATCTGCTGTATAAATAAATGCATATAACTAAATAAGTCATAAATGCAGATAGCCCACTGGTTTTTAAATTTGCCTTTTAGGTGCCATTTTTCTACATTTATTTATATCTTGAAGAATACCAGTTTGTCTGTAACAAAGTCAGTTCACACAGTTTTAAATCAGGATTGTTTTTCTCTGAACTGAAGCAACCAAGGTTGCCATTTGATTGTGGAAAGAAATAAAAGAGACCGGTAAGAATGATGTATTTTCAGTAGCTATAATAGATCAGTGAAGCGTATTTAGTATTGGGAAATCTCTAATTATAGAATTCCTCAAAGAAAATTTGCTTTTACAAATACATTTGGAATCTAAGCAAGCAAAATGTAAAAATTGCTTCTTCAATTAAGATTTATCAGTGTTCTAGAGTTCATACTTTCTTTTTTCTTGTGCTTTATGAAACTGGAAACCATAGCCCATTGCTCATGCTAGGATAAAAAATGGAATGTTTTCATTTCAAATTAACCCGCAGTAGGTTGACTTGCCACTTACTGGAGTACTGTCAGGTTTGATAAAAGAAAGCTATTAGCTTTCTTGAATTGTAGGCAATGTAGCCACCTCAGAACATTGGAATTATCTCAACATGCCCCAGTTCAGTGGTGTTAATTTTTCTCTCAAGTAGAAAACTAAGATTAAATACAATGAAATATTGTACTTATATTTGGTTTAGTTTTTATAGTAAACGAGGTATCTGATATTTCAATTCAGATATTTATAGTTACATATAATAGTTTATATCCTTGTTGGAACCTTGATACATTTCCTTCCTTCCTTATGATTCTGTACTGTGCTCCTGTTAGAGGAGCCCAAAGTGATTTATAAAACAAGAGGTAAAAGTCATAGACAATCTTTCACAATCAAAATAATGAATAAAGGTAAAGGTTCCCCTCGCACATATGTGTTAGTTGTTCATATGTGTTAGACTCTAGGGGGCGGTGCTCATCTCCATTTCAAAGCCGAAGAGCCAATGCTGTTCGAAAATGTCTCTGTGTTCATGTGGCCAGCATGACTAAACACCAAATGCACACAGAACACTGTTACCTTCCCACCAAAGGTGGTCCCTATTTTTCTACTTGCATTTTTTAACATTGCTTTCGAACTGCTAGGTTGGCAGAAACTGAGACAAGTAATGGGAGCTCACCCCGTTACGCGGCACTAGGGATTCAAACTGCTGAGCTGCCAACCTTTCGATCAACAAGCTCAGTGTCTTAGCCATTTAGCCCTTAAATAATGAATATAAAAATTAAAATCAAAGTTCATTTTCAAACAGAAAACCAAAATAAAAACAAGCAAACTTAAAGAAAGTCTAATGCTGGAGTTACCTCACAACTACTGAGCAGTCTACAATTTCTTTTTGAAAGAAAACCACATTAAAAAATTAAATAATAGAAATTATGGAAATTATGAATCCCCTAATATGAATAATTGCAGAGATGAAATGGATTTAGTGACCTACGTGTGTACCTTAGAACTAGAGATAGGAATGTTGTTTGATGGGAATTGCTCATGAAATTGGAACATTGGTGATCTAAACACTTCTAACATTTCTAGATCCATCACATTTTTCTAATGTGAATTCAGATAAATAACTTAAATTCCTCAATTGCTATAGTCCACAACGATTCTGTTTAGAAATTTCCCTATTACAGTAATGCTGGTGGAACTGTTCTGAAGATGAATAATATTTGTGAAGTGAATCAAGAATGTGATTAAAAGTATTAGACAATAAGTGAATAGTTTTCTATATATATGAGTTGTATACTGTATGAATATCAAAATCAGCTTACATTGAAATTTAGTTTCATAATACAATATATTACAATAATTGCATTTTATTGGCATTTAAATTTGCTCTCAAACGTTTCTGAATCACATATCCCAGTAAATTTCACATTTATCATTTTAATGTTAAGTTTAAGTTTAAGGTTAAAACTTACGACCTCACAGTTATATCCTTACAGTTGAGTTTACCTTGTTGCTGTCTGTGGTGAGTTTGTTTATATCTGCTTTTCAGATTTATTCTAACTAAATTAATAAATTGTGCCTGAATATAGAATTACAAACA
>JANHFM010005016.1:21679-39278 GCA_032468115.1 Grayia smithii | reverse complement strand
CTGGAGTGGGGTGGGAATGGAGATTTTGCAGTATCCTTCCCCTGCCACACCCACCAAGCCATGCCCAACAAGCCACGCCCACAGAACTAGTAGTAAAAAAATTTGGATTTCACCATTGATTTTAAAGAAAATTACATGGATTTGTCCATGTTGCCATCAGAAATCATATGTAACCAAAAGATACTTTTCTTCTTCTGTTTTTCCTCCATGCAGGCTCATATTTCTGGTCTGGGCCAGAGAACCTAATCATTTCTTTTAAGGAAAATGCAGATACTTGAGAGAGAAGAAATATAATTTCTTCTCTATTTTCTTAGTGGAACTTTTCAGAGAATTCATCATCACTGCTAGGGTCATATTAGCCAAAGTCAACCCTATTGTGTTTTGGTATTTAAAGATACCAACACTCTGTGTTTGGATGGGTATTGAGGAAGGTGTGTGTGTGTATGAGAGAGAGAGAGAGAGAGAGAGAGAGAGAGAGAGAGAGAGAGAGAGAGCGAGAGAGAGAGAGAGAGAGAGACAGAGAGAGAGAGAGAGAGAGAGAGAGAGAGAGAGAGAGAGCTTTCATCAAACAGACTGACTCTAATATGAGTCCTGAATACAGGTGCTATATTTGCTTAAGGAAAAATAATAAGCCTAATGTAGACATTTCAGCAGATTTTAAATAAACTCGTATAAGTTTAATGGATTTCTGCATAGTTATTGAATGTTAGATAATTGTTACTTAAATCCTATTTTATTTTTTTCCCATAAAGGATACCTAATTGTACTTATTAATATAATTTGAAATATTTAGTTATGCAGTCATTGCATATTGCTCTGAAGTGTTGTATATGTGTTTTGATGTTATGATCTGCCTAATCTGTGTGATTAATTCTTTCCCACTTAGTTCAAATTGGGGGCAGCTCAATACACAAAATTGGGATGCAGGGGCTGATGTGTGTCGAATGGGCAGGTGCTGATTGTGTGAAAATGTATATGCTGACAGTATTTGTGTGTGCAAACAGTTGCTGGTATTGTTCTCTTCTCCTTTTAGTTGATCTCTACCATTGATCTCTCTTGTGGAAATGAGATTTGTAGAACAGATATCAGAAAGGAAGGAAAGAGAGCAGACTCTACAGTGTGCAAGGCTAAACTTTCTGACTATGCATTTTCTGATTCTTGTGTAGATCACACAACAGAGCAATCATATACGACAATCAGCAATGTATAACTACAAGAACATACAGCTTTGCAAATTTAAAGAAGAGTGCCTCTAGCTGGGTATATATTCTATTTGTGGAATGTTATGTTCAAAATACAGTGCCTGAGAAAACTATACAGATACTATGTTGAATTGCCCTCAAGTCATTTAATTTTAGAATAAAGATATCAGAGGCCTGGCAATGTATGGAATTTAACTGTTTTAGCTTTTTCTGTCAGAGAAACAGACTTTTTGTTAGGCATGGTAATATCGCACTATTATCTTTAAAACTAAATTAAGATGAATGAATATCAGTTTGGAAATCAAATGCTTTCTCCCTGCTTGCAAGTAAAATAGCAGAATTTATCTTGAATGATTCCTGGTATTGTAAAATACCTATCTATTAGAAAAAATAGAACAAGAAAAACAAGATTTAGTATTTCTATGCATGGAATATTGATTGAAAAAAAAAAAACCAAGAATACTGCAAGAAAGAGTAGATGGGAATGGCCTGATAAATCTTAAAATAATATCCAAATAATGTCCAGAGGAGGACAAGAGAGAGATGAAATCCTGAAAAGAAGCATTTCTCCCATTAGACAGTGATACGTAGTGAAAATATACTATGTGTTTTGTTGTAAGGTCTAGTTATTATTTCTAATTATGAATCTAATGTGAGTTCCAAAAACCCAAAGGTGCTTTTCAAAAGACAACTGGACTTTCTTTCTTTGTTTGTTTTTTGAAAACGTTTTGCTTCCCATCCAAGAAGTTTCTTCAGTCCTGAAAAGTTGCTACTGAGTCAAGAAAAGTCACATTTTTTAAAAAAAGATGAAGTAATAAGCATGCAAAACACTGAATCATGGAATATTTAATGTCAGTTTGAGAAAAAGGAAAACACAGAATATACTTGCTTGAACTGAACTGCTAAAACTTCTCAACCATATCCTGGAAAAAAGAGAGCCAGTTTGGTCTGAGGTGGTTATGGCAGCAGGTTAGAAACCAGGAGATTGTGAGTTCTAGTCCAACCTTATGCATGAGAGCCAGCTGCATGACTTTGGGCCAATCATTATCTCTCAATATATGACATCAGATTCAGATGACAAGCTGATTGGTCAATTCCTGTTGTAACCAATGGATCAAAGCTCAGCTGATTGAAAAAGAAAAATCAGAAAATGCTAGGAAGAAATATGGTAATATCCTGCAGAAAGACTGGCTGGCTATAATACTCAACATAGGAATTTGTAACATTTTGCAATTGTAACACTAGTAAGAGAGTTTCTTTCTCAGTTATTTTAGCTATCTGAAAACCCTTTCAACATATCATTTTTGCCATTTAGTATATATGACTTCACATATTAGAAATATACAAGTTATTCTTAGAATTCATCTAGAATTTAACTTTGTTCCAATTTCTGCTGGTGAATGCATGGAAGCCAAAGATACTTTGTTTTTTACCAAAGGAACCATTGATAAGCTAAAACTATGAGGATGATTCTTAAGTATGTTTCTATTTATGGCAATGAAACATCTATAATTAAATATATGATTTATAGCTTCTTTCCAATAAAATTAGTAATATTTTATAATCCATGCAGTATTTGAGTTCATTGTATATCCATAAATCTATAGTCGTACAGCCCTACTTCAATATACTTACATTTAGAAATGTGCAAGGTATTTCAAACATGAAACGTTTTGAATTTAAAATAGGTTGTCCTGACCTTATTAGAAGTGTTTCAACATTGTTCTGACTATTCTGGATGCTGGGAATAGTATCAGAACACATCCTTAAGGTCAAAACTGAGCTTTTTGAGCTTGAAGTGTTCAGAATTCAAGACATTTCAAACATAATATTGCTTACGTTGTTCCAAAGTTGAAGGCTGAGGCTTAAGGCTGAATGAAAAACAGTGGTTTTATGCTGGCCAGAGATCAAAGTAAAGATTTTGTATTGTAATGAGCTTGTCTAAGGCCATTTCAGGAGCAATGGTAGAAGAGATAATCAAAGTGAGGAGCTACATATTTATCGCAAGAAATACTATAAACCAATGTTTATAATAAATGTATATTAATACTTACTAGACAATGTTTCCCTTGAATATCTGCTGTATTTGAACTGTTGCTCAAAATGAGCACTCAACAGATTTTATAATGTGTAAATATGTAGCAATTTTGAGATTAAGGAAAACCACACCTTATTTATTAATCAATGCATTTTTATTTTAAAATATACCATGTTTTATGTTTTTAAAACATTGTACCTCTAAATCTTCATGTTTTATAAAGCTGTACTAACTCAGTATTTTTATATCCAATTCTAAAAATGTAATAGCAGTGAGTTAAGTTATGTCATTTTATTTTGGATCCAAGTGATGTCACAGTCCCATAAAATTAAACTTCTTAATTATTACACTAGCATGCTGTATGCTATGAGATTATTCCTATTCAAACTGACAGCATGTATCTTTTCATTAGTTTTATTTTACCCATGTTGTAGAAATTAAGATTAGAATTTGCTGAAATTTATTTATAAGACTTTAAAAGGATTCTCAGATCTTGCCTTTTGTATATAATACGATAATAATTCATAATAAAGCATTGTTTTTACTATGAATTTTATAATTGTGTAAATTCTGTGGCAATATCTAAGTTTTATTGTGTTTGAAAAAGTTTCATGTACTCTATATATAATGTATAGCAGTTTAAATATATAAGTGTTTATGATAAAATAAAAAGTGAAAATAAAACCAAAACCCAGATAACTGAGACATTTAATACATTTAAGTAGATATCAGGCACTGAAACTTTTTTTGTTTAGTTTTAAATTTTCAACAGCCATTAAAAGTTAGTAACACAGCAGGTGATTGTATGGGTAAGTGCAAATGTTCTGAAATAAATAGCAGTTGGTGACCTGGAATGTCAGGGCTCTAGACAAGGGTGTGTGTTTGTCAATATATCCTACATGTTTTACAGAGTCCTTGGGGAATACGGGAAGATACAATTTCACCTTTTCTGTGCCAAAACATTTTAATTATATCTTCTTCCAAGTACTGCGGTTCAGTAACCAAGGAGCTGACATTGATGCATGTGTTGATAAAGCTGCAAACATTCAAAATGAGATTAGCAAAGATTTTGAGGAAAGGGTGACAGCTAATTTTGCACACTATTCTGCATCTAATTCAGGTCAGTGTAATGATAGAATATTTTATAACTCTTGTGTCATCCAGAAGGACTTTTATGATGCTTCGTGTTAATGAACATTTGTGGTTTTGAAGAGTATAATTTCAATACTATTTTTTATACAAATACAAAGATTTTATTATGATTCTGTAGGCTATACCCAGAAAGTGTAGGTGAGGAAAATTGATTATGTTCAACATAATTTCTTTATCTGATTTGCTTGCAATTGTTGGATATTTGTATGAAATAGTCAAAATATGTTTTGATGCTGTTTATTTCCATTAAAACATCTAAATTATATGACATTTAAAAAATGAAAAAATAGTTCTTTATGTTACATAGAACATTTCTGAGCAGATTCCAGTGTGTTTTGGTTCTTTTCTGTGCTTTATTTGAAGGCAGCTGACACTCTTCTTTCACTTTTCTTTTTGTTTGTCAAGTTTTCTTTCTTTTTTATCCACTCACTTCTCCATCTGCTTTCACTTTTGTTTGCTTGGGTCGTCTCTCATCCCAACTTGATAATGAGGAATGTGGTGTGACCCTGACCTCTATCAGCCCATGAATGACCTTCTGACTCCCCTGTGTAACCTTTGACCTTTTCTTTGACAGCTTGATTAATTACCCTGTGTTATGATTTATGAGTAAGTGCTATGTAAAAATAATAGACAACAGGTGGTCCCCTAAAAACTTTTTGTGGCATGTTTTCTTTTCTTGCCTAACTTGATGAGCTATTTTAGGTTGGAAACTTTGTGGAACAATATGAAGTTTGGCAGTAATATAGCATTTTTATACACTTGGACACAGCAGTGGAATGCAGGAGTCTAAGAGATGTGGTGTAACTGGGATGAAAATATTACAAAGTGTTAGCAGGGTGCAGTTGCCAAAATGCACATTGGGTGAAAATACAAAAAGAAGTCAACTGACATTTTAGGCATTTCAGTCTCAGGTCACGTCTTGAGAAAATTGCTCAAATAATGGAGGGGGCATTTTTCAAGCTGAGCTGCATCTCCAACAGCTATGTTTACTTTTACGCTTCACTAGTGACTTCTGATTGGTTGTCATGACCTCATCCTACTGTTGCATCTAGGTTGTTGCAACAGTGACACATAGGTACTCTTCTCATGAAAAAGATTAGAAATAAACAGATCATACATCTTTAAAAACAATGACTAGTCATTCCTATGACCATTTTAAACATGCATAGATCTAGGTTACTGATCAAAACTCCTAGGGTTCCTTTCCCTGCAGAACTAACTTGATTCTGCTTCAAGTGTTTTAAATAGTTTTTTTTAATCAGATTGATAAAGCTCAAGAAAATTATGTGTTACACATTTTTTACTTACAAGCCAGAAAGATAGACACATAGGTTAACATATTCCACTCTAGGCTCTGACCTCTCTGATCATATACAGCGGGCTATCCTTGTGGATTAATATGCTGTGCTGAACGCTTATAGCTCATTATTCATTTCAGCAGACACAGGAGCCTTCTTGTGTCCCAGAATATATCTCAAATATTTTTTGCTGTTCCTGTGTATATTTTAATCTATATGGGTTTTGTATCTGTACACAGTAGTGGAAGGATCCGATAGAAGATGTTATTAGGATTTTTTTTTTCTTATTGATACCATATTTTACTACCAAGCATACTCATTTCCTGTGATCTATGATACAAAAAGTCTTGGTATTATAAGTACTTTTCAACATTTCTCTAAGCTTGCTTGAAATTTAATCAATATGAATAAATAAGCATATGTACAAGATTGGAAATGAACTCCATCCTTTAAATGGTTTCTGAATTGACAAGAATTTTAACTTTTTGGCAAAATCCAGTAGATTTTGGAATCATACAATTATATAATTTTATAGTATATAGTGTAAACTTACAAGATTGATTTTTGGAATGGTTGAATGATATATAATTATTTATCCAATTGATAATAAGTTAGGACTCAACATTTATTAAAGACTAACTTTAATAGAGACTACTTATAAACTTCTCATTTAATTTTTCCTAACTAGTTTGTGCAAGTAACTTGAAACTTGTTGAATAATGTATTGTACACATAGTTGAATGCTTATTCTACACTTCCACTTCTCTGAAAACATTTAACTAAAAAAAATGAGTAATGTATTATATTATAGATGTATTTCATTTCAGATACATTTTTCACATTTAGTACTTCAATTGTATCATTTATTTTGAAGGGAAATTATTAATTAGTTGATACAGAGTTAAATAGGCATGCACATTTGGGAAAGTGAATGTTATAAATCATATCAGTTGTATGGTTTAATTTTGTAAAATGTATGTTATAGATTTTAAGGATTATTTTTAACGAAGTATAGATGTGTGGATGTGATGTATAGATTGTGACTACTTAAATCTTTGTTTAACTTGGTCTCTAGATTCTGTATGTATTGATGATGTGCCAAAATTAGTTGCCTGTCATTTTGACATTAAAATTTAGCTCATTTTAAAAGTCTCATTAATAAATAATGCAGGTTAAAATTTAAATACATTCTGATGAATTTTAAAAACATCTTAATCTTTTTAAGGTGAAAAGGAAACAAAAGGTCATATTGTCAAATGCAAAATTAATTTATGATAATGCTAGGTTGGTCTCACTTTAGCAACATTGATAGAGGTTAAATTCCATTCCAGTTATATATATTATATTGTATTTCTACCTCCTTTCATCTGTTCAAGTATTGTCTATTATTCATTATCCTCTTTCTTGTGCCTATTTTTCCTCATATTATTTAGGGGAAGTGAGTGAAGACAAATGAAGAAAAAAGTATGACATAATGTCAACTTTCTCCTAAACAAAACAAGGATCATAATGCACTTTTTAAAAATACCCATAAAACATCTTATATAGATTCCTGAAATACTACTATTCTAATTATATCTTTACTTTAATAAATACAGTATATTAAAAAAGTTTTTAAACATACCAAAGGATGGTTTGTGCTATTTAAACTTAATTGGTAAAAATCCTTTAATTTATTTATGTAGCTGAGATTTTTAAATGGATTCATTTTTCATCTGTTGATGTGTCTGTGAAAAATTGACATTATGTCCTCATAAAATTGGACAAATGAGTCATGTAATTTTCAGTTACATAATCAATAACTTAGACAAATTTTACTTCTTTGATGATTTATGTGTGTCTGTGGTTTTTTTGAGAGTAGCAAAATGAACGTGGTTTCAGTTTCACTAATACCTGTAAAATAATAACAAATACATGAATTTTACATCTTGCATTGTATAGAACATAACATGAATCAATATAAGGCCTATCTTCAAAGAAGAAAAGAAAATTCAAGTCACAAATGGGACCAGAAAACTAAGACACTGAATGCACAATGCATAATTTTTTTTAGGGTTGGGGGAGCAATTATTTAAAACAGTAAGAAAAATAGTTTCTTCAGAATGTTTTGTTATTACGGTAATAATCTTGAAGGCAGGAATCTTCCAATCCTGATGTTAATATAAATTTCAGTTGAGTTTATTTATATGGAAACTAGTATAATATTTTTAATACATTAATCTTTTGTAAAAGCATACAGTGTAGTAGATGGGGTTTGTGCTGAAGAGAAAACTGGAGGAAAAAAATGACAGGAGGAAAAAATGACAGGAGATCACTTACTCATGGTACAGAATCTAGAAGGCGGCAATTTTCTCTTTGACCTATGGTGACCTTTTTACCATGTTCCCTTATACCATAGACAGTGAACTGAATGCCTCTAATTCACCCTGCTTAACAGAGTGCAACAGTGTTCTTTAACTTAGTTTTGGTGGGAGGAGAAGGTATAGTAGAAATTTGAGAAGGGCGTGAAAACTTGTACAGGCACAAGGAAGAGTAAGAACTTTCTTCAAATGTGATTTTAATAGCTAGTCGAGTGTGTCCAACTGTAGAAAAGCACCAAGTGACAATCTGTCTACCTGACAGTTATCACAATGCATTACAAGGTTTTTGAATAGCTACATAGATTAGAATAAAGCAACACCAAATAAAGTATCTTTTGTTATTGTCAAAGATTTATTTAGCATTGATCATTTACATAGGTGGACTTCTTTTATTCAAGTGAAGATTTTATTTTAAGTAAATAAACATTTTATTTTAGTATGGTTTTTTTCCCGAAAAGTTATAAAGAAATTTTGAAATAATGTTGACAACTGGATTTGGTTTATGTGGATTTGACTTCTCACTTTCTTTAATGAAGATTGTTTTCTTTGATATAAACAAAATGTTTCAAATTTTAGACCTTATCCTTTTATGTTTTTTATTGCTTTATAATTTATATTTTCTGAGAAGAATCTAATATTTTTCCTTTGTCTGAAGCCTTTAAATGCATTTTTAATTCCAGTAAAAGTGCTTATGTCTGAACTTGTAACTAATTCATTGAGTTCAAAACAGTATCAAATAATCACAATTGAAATGGATTCATTGTTATTGCTGCTATCAGTTTTTAATTGAACAAATGTTTAATGGCTTAATCTCTGAAGTTTGTTAAATCCTTTTGCAATCAATAGTATTTAAGCAACCTAGATGTAACACTTTTTTATTAATTAAGCATCAAGTTGGTAATTTTGTAATCCAGTGTGGAAGGAAGCTGTTTCACAATTTCTTGATGAACTGTGTAAATCACTGTAAAATGTAAAGAGCTTGGCACACAAATAAACAAAAGTGGTCATTGTAAATTTGGACACAAAGATAAAAAAATGCAACTACTATTTCCTTTATCAGTGCTATGAAGATCACTTCAGTCTGTACATTTGAACCAATAAATCCTTTTCCCATCTTTCATCTGGAACAGGAAGGCTATGGAATAATAGTACTGAATCCGAATGAGAACTATATTGAGGTTGAAAAGACAAAAGCTCAACAACAGCCGTCTCCAGATAGCTCAGATGAACCTGCAGAAAAAAAAGAGAGAAAAGATAAAATTCCAAAAGATACAAAGAAGCGACGAGACTTCTATGAAAAGTACCGAAATCCACAAAAAGAAAAGGAAACGACGCAAGTCTATATTAGAGTAAGTTGATCTTCTTTGTTTTGTTTTGATATTGAAGAACAGAAAACAGTTTTGTTTTTACTTATTTGCACTTTTAATTATGTTTTAAAATATGTTACTAAAACTAAGAAATTATTTCTTTTAATAATTAATCTCTAAAAATGAAAATATATATAAAAATGTGTTTAATTTCAAAGAGAAGCTTGAAGTATCATTCCAAAAATAGTGATGTGAAATATAGTGTATGCAATGATTTTTAAGTAGACATGTTTATTTAAACATCTTTTAAAACATAGCTTTGTTTACAAAGTATTATGGGAATAAGATTTTTGGGGAATAGAGTAACATAAATCTCTATATTTTAATTTATTTCTCTGGTAAACTAATAACACAGTGGGCAAAATGCTGATTTTCATATTATATGATTATATCATTGAATTGTAATATATTGTTTCCATTTAGGCATGTCTGAAGAAAGATAAAGATAGTTACTAATAGCTTAATAAATGTTTAAGTCAGAATCGTTTAAGAACAAAGCAGTGAAGAAATTCTGTCCTTTGGCCTTGCCTTTTCTTAATCAATGAACCTTTGCAGTTTGTAATACTAGCTGCATAGGATTGTTGTATCAATGCCACCCAAGGATTTTTAATTCTTCAGGGGTACAAATAATACTATTCGTGCTTTGATACATTCTGCTTTATATACGAATGATACATTATATGTTCAGAATTCTTTACCATTGGGTAGTTGTTGAACAATGTCAATTGGGAGGGAGGGCATAATCTTTAAAGTTTTGACATGTGTTAATTATTACACTGGATGAAGTAATGTATTGAGCTAATATAGCTTAGTGGTTAATTTTACAATGCATATTTTCTTTAAATGGAGACAATATTTCTAGGAATGAATGAATGAGGATTGGAGAAAAAGCCCAAGAATGCAATATTTGCATTTAAAAATAATTGGAAATGTTTTCCTTTCTTCTATTTTTGACAAATACATTATATAATAAATTATTCACTAGTCAATTCTACTCTTAGAGAAGCTTTCTTTTTTGAAGGGACCATTGGGGGCTTTGTAAATTTGCCAGAAGCAATTTTCTATAGTATTAGGCCCTGCAGAGAATAGGTGATATATTTAGTAGATATGAAACAATTGCTGATTTCTGCCAATTCTTACTAGATAAATATCAGCCTAAGAGTTTGGCATTTCCCATAAACCTACTAGCATAATAGTTAGAAAAAAGAAAAGAAAAATAATGTATGTTAGTTACTATATGTATATATGACAAGGAGTTCAAAGATTAGTCTCATGTGAGAAAAATCTGCTTTCTAACTGTACACACTTAGCAGCTTTCATGTTCATTATTCAGAATTCCATATTAATAAAATTCCATAATCATATTTACAACCATTATACTAAAGTATCTAGCAAGACTTTTTCTGTGAAAAGAATATAAATAACAAATAACTTATACCTTCTAAAGCTTTAAGAGCAAAGCTGAATGATCAAAGTACTTATTGTTTCAAGCTGTAACTGTTTTTAAACTATGACATAATATACTTTGCCAATGCACTGTATACTACAACTTGTTGAAGAGATTTGGTCCTTGCAATAAAATTCATTTGACACAATATGGTAGAAAAGGTTCCTTATATATTCTGTGCTAAGATATTTTTTGTTTGAAATATCTGCCAACTGCGTTTAGTAGTCAAAGTAAAAGTTACATTTCATAAAATTCTACATTAGTGAAGCAAACACCTACTTCAGAGATTTTCTATACAAGAAAAATATTTCACATGTGATGTTTTAACTTAGACATTATACATGTAATATATTCATATTCATTCCTGTTTTTATGGATACATTGCTTTATTCAGACCACAAGAGGTTGCTGCTGCACATTTTGGAGAACATCTCTTCCATTCACATAGAGCCCAATTTAGTAAACACTTAATATTTTTATTCGTTGCTGAACATAAGGGAATGTGAAGATTTTGCTTAGGTCATTCTCTCTCTCTCCCTCTCTCTCTCTCTCTTTCTCTCTCTCTCTCTCTTTCTCTCTTTAAGAAATTATTTCTATGGCAAATAGCAGATTTCTAAGCCTCCTCTCTCTCAAAAATACTTTTTAAAAAGTGAACCAGCATTAAAACGTATAGCTCAAGGATCAGCCAATATGATTTTTGTATTGTAATCATGGTTTTAATGTAACGTTTTATTGTCAAAATACTGCATAACATGCATTTTCTTATTCTTCCTCCTACTGTATTTCTTGTGCCCTCAAGAACTGCTTTGGAGGTTCTTTAGAAACTGCAGTGTCCATTGAGAGTATATTGGAATTTATAGGAAGAATTTCATCAAATTATTAAAGCATTGAATGATGCTGTTTAATTTTTCTTTTGAGTTCTGTTACAAGTTTTATTTAGAAATAGATTGTATTATTCAGGCATTTATAAATGTAAAATAATTTTAGACACAAACCTTCATAGAACGTTAGAAAGCTCATGACTCCAGGGTCGCATGCAACCCTGGACAGCTAGTAATGTGATCCCACAAGATTATAAACTTTTAACAACATTATGCATATTTATATACATTATATTATAAATTTTATATGCGGCCCAAGACAATTCTTCATTCCATGAAACCCAGGCAAGCCAAAAGGTTGGATATGCCTGATATAAGACTTGGAAGAAGACTTAAGGTTATTTAGTTTAATCTTATGCTCATTGAAGAATCCATTAAATCATTCCCAATAGATAGCCATCTAGTTTGCATGTAGATATCTCCAACAAGTAAAAATCCATCACTGTTCCACTGCTTATTAGCTCTTACTCTCAGGAAATTTTTCTATTATTTCAAACCATTTGATCCTTGTTCTAATGCATTTTTACAGAGTATAGATCTATCCCTTGAAGCCTTTTCATTATCTATAGATTGCTCTCATATCTATTCTTAACCAGTTCTTTTGCAAGCTGTCCAGATTTATTAATCATTTCTCCTAAGCTTGATTTTAAATACCTTATTCTGGTATTAATCCTCTGAACATTGTTCTCTACAAGGTTCTCTACAAGGTTGACTCAGCCTTCCATCCTTCCAAGATGGGTAAAACAGGGACCCAAATTGTTGGTGGCAATATGACTGACTCTGTAAACTACTTAGAGAGGTCTGTAAAGCGATATATAAATCTAAGTGCTATTGCTATTGCTACTTCCCTGTCAAAGTGTTGTACCTGGAATCTACCACATATTCATAAATCCAAAATCCACCACATTATCATAAGTCCTAACCAGCACAGATAATTATGTTCAATGATTTAGATTGATTCGTGTTAGCATTTAGGTAGCTGAAGACATGTCAGACATTTTAGTTGCTGTCTTACATCCTATAACTTCAGCTTGGTCCACTAGTATTCTTCTGATGTGCATTGCCATTAAGCCAGTTCTCAACATCCCTGCACCAATACATTCGACATGTGATTGTTAATATCACTTGTTGGAAATGGCCCAACTTACAAACCATTTGAACTATGTATATATGTCTGGGTTGTTAGCCAATTTCTGTAGTTTAATGTCTTCTGCAGATTTCCTCTCCAGTATCTATAAAAATATTAAATAACACTGGGCCAAGGATAGCTTGATTCTTCCCTCCAGGGCAATGCAGAAGTACTTATGAACATGCTTGGTATGGTTATTCAAGCAGTAGCAGCACTGTACAGCCCACATATATGCATTTTTCCATAACAGTATTAGAATAGAATGAGGTGGAGTGGAGTAGGGTAGGGTAGGATAGGGTAGAGTAGGGTAGGGTAGAGTAGAGTAGAGTAGAGTAGAGTAGAGTAGAGTAGAGTAGAGTAGAGTAGAGTAAAGTAGAATAGAGTAGAGTAGAGTAGAGTAGAGTACAATAGAATAACAGAGTTGGAAGGGACCTTGGAGGCCTCTAGTCCAACCCCCTGCTCAGGCATAAACCCTATACCATTTCAGATAAATGGTTGTCCAGTCTCTTCTTAAAAACAAGTGACTAGCATGCAAAATTCTTTATTGAGATCAAGGCGTATTACATTCATAGCATTCCAAATCAGTCAATTCTGTCATGAAAAGAAATTAAGCTAATTTAGCAAATTTGTGTTCTTGACAAACCAAAGCTTAATTCCTAGAATGCTAGCATTCTTTTCAAAATTGTTGTAGACACATCTCAAATGTGACATTAAAACAAACACATTGATAGAGAATAGGATTGTGCAACACATTCAGAGAAGACAGTTCTTAAAGCATGTTAGCATGCACAAAAAATTCTTCAAAGCATAAAACGAGCTGCATTCTTGGAAGACTGCTTAAAATGAGCTTTAAATACGTAGTAAATATGTAGAAACAAAAATTAAGGAAACTGGTAAAAAGTTATTTTATAGATTAATTTGAGAGACGAGTTTTTCATGACAGACAGGTGATAATCAACTTCAGGGAAAAAATAAAATGTGAGAAAGATGAGATAAAAAAGTGCCAAAATTAAACTGCAGTGGGTATTAGGAAAGTATTGGAACTTCATGATAAAAATACATATTTACTACAAAGTGACTTATTTCTAGAGTTTGTAAAGATTTGCATCTAGTCACACTGTTGTGTGTTGAAGAGACTTAAGCTGACTACAAGCCTAGAGCCTAGCCAACCCATGCCATATCAAGCATCTAGAAAAATTTTCTGAGACCTTGCCAACAAATTTGGCCGTTATTCACCTTCATTTTCTATTTGCTGGTCAGGAATTAAATAATTGTAGTTTTAAAGTGAATAAAATAAATATCTTTTATCTTTGTATATTGATAAATGAAAGATTGATTAATGTAAAAGCATTGTGGGGGCAGTCAAGAGAAATCGCTTTGTAAACTGAAGGTTGACAATAGGTAGAATGATAGCAAAAACCTGTAAAATGAAACTGTTGCATCTCAGAAGTCCATAAATAATTACCTCAACACTGTCAAACTAGTTACTAAGTCTGCATTATTATTAATCTTCTCAACATTCCTATCACCCATCTCCTCCCACTTATGATTGTATGACTGTAACCTTGTTGCTGGTATCCTTAAGATTTATATTGACTGTTTCCTAATATGATTTGATTGATTATTTGTTCCCTATGACTATCATTAAGTGCTGTACCTTATGATTCGTGACAAATGTATATTTTCTTTTATGTACACAGAGAGAGTATGCACCAAGACAAATTCCTGTGTGTCCAATCACACTTGTCAAATAAAGAATTCTATTCTATTCTATTCTATTCTATTCTATTCTATTCTATTCTGTATTTTTTTCAGCTTTACATCACCTTTAATTGTATAGAATAATACTTGCCCTCCTCGTTTCCCAACATTGTCCAACAGCTTATGCAACATCTGCTAGCCATTCTTACCTATTACTTTTGAAAAGTTCTGATCACCAAGAATGGAATTGGTAAAGGGGATGAGCAGCAGGACAGCAAATCCCATGCCAGTAGACTTTTCTGCTGAGTCAAGGATGGATGCACACACAACATTTTAACTCAGCAGTTCAGACCCCATAAGTTGCATTTGTCACCTTACATTTATTTGGGATAGTGTGCTAATAAGGCTCGGGAGTAGTATTTCTGAGTTAATCAACAGCAAATGGTAATCTTTCTTTGGCTGAGCCAACTCCATCATTGACCAAACTTTGAAAAGCCTCTCTGATAACGTTTGTTATTGATGCATTTGTTCTTTCACACACCTGCTGAGTATGAAAAAAACACAATGACACTCAGTGGCAGAAATAGCATTTCTTGGAGAATGTTAAAAGACAGCAATGAGACAACTATTATGTGTGCCATTGGAAGATGAGAAGGATCAGGGGAGTGGGAAGGAGAAGGAGGAGAAGGAGAAGGAAAAAGAAGGGGTGGAAGAGAAGGGGGAAGGGGAAAGAGAAAGAGAAGAAGGAGAGGGAGAAAGAAGAGGTAGATGAGAAGGGGAAAGAGAAGGAGAAGGAGGAAGAGAAAGAGAAGAAGGAGAAAGAAGTGGTGGGGAGAAGGGGAAAGGGGAAGGAGAATGATATCCACAGACTAGCTGAAAGTCATTCGCTATTGTTAGATAAGTTTTAAGTGATAAAATCCTCCACTATTTTACCATCAACTACAGTATTCTGGTCATTCTGGATATTCCTGGCTGTCAGCCTGAAATTATTACAGCAGCCATCAAATCCATGCCCTAATTTGCACTAATTTCCTGTCAACTCTTGTTTAACCAGGTTGGATCATAAGTTCCCACAAACATGCGGTGTGGCTTCCGATGGCAGATACAGCTCAATGTCCAAATGTTACTTCTAGATTCCTTAAAGGCTTGGGGTACCAAGAACATGGTGAGGTGACTTCCTTCCTTATTGCATTCTCATTGGTTAAGAAAAATACCCTGTGGGTATCAATCTGCCTATTGCTTTGCCACGTGCCTTATTCCACAATCACAGAATTACTTTGTCATGAAGTCCATCAAGAGCCCCAAAGTTGCACGAGTAAGTTACAGCAATTTGCAAACGAAAGTGGTACAATCACAGCACTGTTTTGTTAAACGTATATGCTCTCTCTTCGGCAAATGCACCCTTAACTCAAATCAAATCAAGGTTTTCTTTTATTGTGATCATAGAGCAGCATAAAACTACACCCCACCCCCTAAAATAGCTACAACTCTCACATCAAGATTTAAAAATGCATAGCATAAATTACAAATACCATTTTATCAAATCATTTGATCAGTACTAAAGACACTTTAAAGAATCCAACAGAGTGCCATGCAGACACATTGCAAACAGATCTCTTTTTTTTAGCATTAGAGCATGTTTATGTGGGTGGCTGTATAAACTGTCCCTTTGCCTGTATTCACAAGAGAATATGGAACTGCCATCTTTATTCCTATTGGTGGATATAACTGTCCGTTTCTAAAATGCACTGAGTTTTAGCAACTATCAAGGTTCACTAGCTAGACCAACAATCTCAATTATGTGTTCATGACAACTCTTGTACAATCCATCCAAAACAGTGGATGGCAACTTATAGCCAGTCAAACTATAGCCAGTCACGGTGTTATTTATTGCCTCATGCAATTATTTAAACATCGTTCTCTCATTCTAAAATCTAAAGTATCTCTCATCCACAACCTAAGTATAAATCAACCAACTGAAGGAAAGAAGGAACAGGTAAGCATTTTCACTTAGCAGATATCCAATACAATCCGGCTGAACGTGAAAACAAAAAGAAAAAAAAACAACAAAACCCCAAGACATCACATGTATTTTTCATTAGAGTTAAGAAGTTGTTGGGTGCTGTTGGTTTAAAAAAGTCTTGAAGGCAATTGATCATAAGAGCTATCTACGCTCCGGTCCGTGCATGAAACACACTTCAGCAAAGCTTCATCTTTTGAGATCATTTTTTGAACCACATTGTCCATCACAAGAACATTAGAACAACAGGCAAGATTTTACAAGCTCTACATAAACGTCATATGGAAAGCAAGAGAAAAATTGAGCTGAAACCAATATATATACATCTAGAAATATAGGTTCCCCAGAGCTAATAAATATCACAGGATTATCATCTCCATGGCTGAGATTTTCCTGAAAGGCAGGCTTTGTGGATTTCTTGCTAAAAATCTTACACCAATGTTTTAACCGGAATCTGTACAGCATAGTGAATTCAACAGAGACCATTATTGCGTTCCCTTTTTTCAGATGGCTGGAGAGAGAATCTCAGATTTCCAAATTCTCAGCCTAAATTAAGCCCATTATTTATAGTTGGGATGCTCTAAATTTGAAGGATGTGCAGAATGGGTTTTATTTTATTTTTATTTTCACATGCTGAAACTGGGCTTCAATGAAGTCCAAAGTGAGGCAAATCAAAAAGGGCCAGATAGATTCCCAATCAGCTGCCTTTCTCAAAGTGGTGCACAAGTTACTTCCAGAGAGGATAAAACGGGCCATGATTTCTTCCTTTAGGGAGAACATAGGTGGGATTGACCTCCTGATGAAAGTTGCACTTGAGAAAGGGAAGCAGGTGATACGATCGGCTTCCCTCTGCCTGTGGAGAGCCAGGATTTCAGAGATCAGAAAGGGATACCTCCAGGAAGGTATTACAAGTGGCACCCTCTGCCAAGGGGATCGCCCTGCTCTCAGCCATCCTTCAAAATCCTTGGAACTCAATTGCTTGAGAAGGAGAGAGAGCAGAGAGA
>JANHFM010005016.1:0-11724 GCA_032468115.1 Grayia smithii | reverse complement strand
CAGGGGGCCAGAAAATGACTCACCAGAAGAAAAGCCGTGAGCAGAAGTTGGCATCCCACGAAGGGTTTGCTTTCTCATCCCGGGAGGGAAGCACCTCCATTGATCCTGCTGGGAGAAAGAAGAAGAGGAAGAGAAACCTGCGCAGTCTTGGCAAGATTTCTTCCGTTCAGGCAGACACAGGCGAGTGGCAGGCAGAGCTGGAGGCGCTTCCGGGCAACCCAACACCCAGCTCACCTGCGGTGGCTGCCTCTAGAGCAGTGGTTCTCTTAGGGCAGGTGACCCCTGTGAAAGGGTCATTCAACCCTTCAAAGGGATTGCGACCCACAGGTTGAGAACCGCTGTTCTATACACATCAAAAATCCAATTAATTTCATATTTTGCTGTGAGTCCTAAAGCAGGAATCACTCCAGGCTAGGGATGGCCATTTTGTCAATATACAACTCCTGTATTCAGCTTTAATACCATGAAGTATTATGCCAAATATCTACTAATTTGGAAGTCGGGAGTTTAAATTAAGACTATAAAAATCATTTACATTTTCTCACTGCTATGAGTTAATTGGCTATTGTGATTTCATTCTCGTTAACAATCTGAAGTAGTTGAGCCATGCCAAGTTTTCCTGAAAAATCAAGCTGTCATGAAGAGTCAAGAGTTTGTGATTTACTATTGAGTCTGACAGTTGTACAATCTATGATTGCAAGGGAATACATTTGTAGAAGAAGACAACACCATCTGAGGTTATTTAATGCCTTAAAATTATATGTATTAGTAGATCAGTTCATCAAAAAATTTGCAAAGGGCAGGTACAATTCTGCAGGTTTTTGACAGAGATTTTCCTCAGATTAGTGGAAACTTACTTTTTAAAAAAAAAATAATAATACTGGAACCCCCAATAAAAAGGCAAAGTACTAGTGATAAAAAAAATTGGTAATAAAATGATGAAACATTACGAAAACTTAATTTGGTTAATGAAATGATATTTGAATTTCAGAAAAATGTATGAAAATGGATCTCCCAATTAGCATGTTGGCATTTTCACTTTTTCTGTTTTCACTTGGTGTTATGCGCTCTGCAACTTTACATATTTGTAGCCAAAGGACTATATCTGAAATCACAATGCACTTGTGTCAAAGCACCAAGGCATTTCCAGGTTGAAAGAATTAGCTGGTGACATCACTGTTGCCTGAGGGGGGCACCCAGTTGGGACATGTCCCTAGCATGTCCCTAGCTTTCATGTCCCTAGCAGGAGCAAATTATGGGAACTCATTCATCCCATGATAGCATTCAGGTCTTGAATGCGAGCTTTCTACTTGTCAACCCAGCGTTGTAACCACACAAGTCACCATGCTCCTATATCTGGAACGTTCACATTACATAAATATTTATTAGGCCTAATCAAAACACAGAATAAAAAAATATGCCTATACTGAAAGGTGTATATCTCAGATGGATATGACAGTTAAATATTGTGGAAATGAAAAATTGCAGGAATATTACAATTTGGGATGTCACTTAGAATTAATCCCTTATTTAGGACTGTGGATATCCTGGATTATATAAACAAGATATGCAGTATAATCATATGGTCACAAATAATGGATTAACATAGTGAAATTAGTTTGGTTTTTTTCCATTGTGAATGCCTCTTAAGAATCCATCTTCTGCTGCATTCCTGCCTTCCCAAACAAATGTAGTTTTCATGTATGTTTACTCCAGAGAAAATCCTACTCTGAAATGCAAATTTGCACTGTAGCTGAACAGTGCAATCCTACATGTTTTCATTAAATCCCATACAACTGAATGGAGTTTATTCCCATTTTACCCTTATCCTTTATTTATATTTCTCTTGTTTTAGTTGTTGGGAGTCATCCTGAATCTTTGAGAGTCAGTTGACATATAAATTTATTCAATCAATAAATCTGCCAATAATAATCCTCACAGGATGCTCCCCCCTTGATTATTAAGCAGACTTCTTGGGGGATACATATGCATACATGTGTACTGTCTGCAGTGTCGTGTTGAAGAGGAAGGGAAGAGCTCAGCACAACTGCTCCTGTAGAGTTAAAATTGTTAGAATTTGTGGCAGGCAAGGAATTGGGTTTTGTGTATGCACATGGCAAGGGAAAGGCAGTCAGTCACCTCCTATGTGGACTCTCACAGATACTGGTGACAATACAGCAAGTGAGGGGAAGAGCAGCACTGAGGCAGAAGACAATGGCTTTAATTCATTTGAGAGGGTTTTTCCTTAATGCCTTGCAGAAGGTTTTTTTTCTCCCTTAGTCCTGCAGAACCCATTCAAAGCTTCAAAGAATCCCTTCCCCCTTAATACTTCCTTTTTCTTTTCTTTATTCTTTACATTTACAGTATATGGTAGCCTACTTGGAAGCAACTCTGGATGGCTTATCAATTCTAGAGTTTCTTATTTTCTCCTCTAAAAGGATTTCTTCTAAATTCTGTGATGAGAGCATTTCTCTTTGGAAAGTGTAAAAAGCTGAAATGTGTAAAGTTATCATTACAGAGAGCGTAAATAATCCACTGGTTTTAGGTTGTTTATCAATATAATGTTTCACAACTTCAGTAAATATTTTCTAAAACAAACATGGGATTATTTGATAGAACCATGTAACCTTTCTCATTTATGATAGCTGCTGTTGGCTGGCTATGACAGAAGTATGTAGTATCCATGTTTAGTGAATAAATATACTGATGAATAAAAATACATTGTTTTAACAAAAATTCCCCACATCATGGGACAGATGTTGCTGCGAACAGCATTTTCATACCACAGCAACATTTTTGAGATTTTCATTTAAAATTGGGAGAATATGTAACATTTAATTTTTAAGTACAGAAAAGATTAATCACTCATCCTTTGTGTGATTATTCTGATCCTTTTCTGTAGTTATTGTTCTTCTAAAAATCAGGACAGTGTCCTTTGACCTTGTAATGTATAAACATTTAAATAGAAAATAATGATATAGCTATAATTCAGTTTTGTGGATCAGGTAATGTATCACAGTGGCTGAATGCATTTTTTAATATTATAGTTTTCACTTTTACAGTGTATTATAAATAAATTTCTTACTTATTCTTTGAGCATTTTGCTATAGTATCTCTGGAATTCCTTTCCAGCTGTTCTTTAATATATAATCCAGTTCCAATAATGGCTTCCCCTCCACATATTGTTGCCTGTGTTAGAGGATTTGCTCCCAATCTTCCAGTTAGGTCAACCAAAAAAATTAAGATATGATAGGGGGTCAGTAGAAGAAATTCATATCAAAACAACTACTCACCATGTCATTATGACAACTGGCTGTAGCAAATGTGTTTCTGTTTTAACTTACAACAATTATTTGCTTAAAGTAATTTAATCTGACAGTAGCAGGATCTTGAAAGACTTTTGAAGATGTCATAAAAGCGACCTTTCTGCCCATGTGCAGAGAAAAGCCATTTTTAACAAGAAATCTCAGAAACAGTACAACTTCTTTTGTACTTTGTTAATTAGTTATTGATCTGAAACAAAGCACTAAAAAAAAAAGTTAGATTAGCCAGACACCAACAAGGTCACAGCGTGACATTGTAATCATGATAATCTTAGAGTAGGTACCTTTTTTAATATATGAACTCTTTTATTTTTCTATTATCACAATATATTGTTATGAGATATACCTTAATACTGTCACATTATGCGATCTCCCCATAAATAATAAGTTTATAATTTACAAAATGTCTTGCCACCTTAAAGGTACACCTAGATTTCATTCATGACGTTACAGTTCTTGTGCTATTCTTTTCTATTTACTGTATTATGTTTGCAAGTAATAATGACACTATGGTAAATTATGGAGCTATATAATTACAAATTAAATTATTACCAAAAGATTTTATAGCTATATGTCTATGGAGATTCTCAGTCATTCAGATCATAGTTGTCCCAAAGGTGCTTTTTCAAGAGGCAACTTTCTTGTTTTCTTTTTGAAGACGTTTCACTTCTCATACAAGAGGCTTCTTCAGTTCTGTCATTTTATAGCTAATTTTTAAGGACTTTGTACTGCTATTCCAGTTGTATAAAAGTTGTATCTGTACCACTGTTTCTAAATCTAGTTCCACTTTTAGTAACATATAATAAACAGGAGCAAAAATAATAAAGTAGCATTCTCCAATTTTCTGCTCCCCAGTTAGGTTATGGTAAGCTTTAGCAACCAGTGTAGCTATTGACCAAGGTGGCTGGGATTTTTTTGGAGTTTACATCCCAATACATTTAGTGGAAGTACTATTGATCTTTCTTTCCATTATGTTTAATAGAAAGCATTCAAAAGTAGAGATAAAATATATCATTATCAGTCCAAGGCTATAAATTCACTGTAGTACTATATTTCTGCTGTAGAAGAATACTCTTTTTTGCCAAACCTCATGCTAAATGGATCTAGAGTTTTTCATTTATAATTTTTAATATGTAATGTTGACATTTTTGAATCTGAATGAAATAGTACAATTTACGTGGGGCTGTCTTCAAAGAGCATCTGTCGCCTACAGTTGGTACAAAATGCAGCACCCAAGCAATCATGTGTGCTCTTCAGTCAGCATGTTACATCTTTGCTTTGCAAGCTGTACTTATCAGTATGCTTCTAGATTCAGTTCAAGGTGCTTTTTGTAATTTAAAAAGCCCTTCATGGTAGGGGCCCTAGTTATTTGAGGGCTGCTTCTCCAGTTATGTCTACCCTTCCCATTTGGTCTGGCAGAAGAGGATCTGGGTCCCATCTATTAGGCATTGCCATCTGGTAGGACCCAGGATAAGAGCCTTTTCTGTTATGGAACCTGCTCTTTAGAATAATATTCCTCAGATTAGACTGGGTCCAAGCATGTTGGCCTTTTACAAGACATAAAGAGGTGGTTTTGTAACTAGGCTTGGAGATTAGGAGGTTTGGCTAATGATCAGTTTGATTTTTTTTACCTTGACTGTGGTTTATATGCATATTGGCATTTCCTGGTTTTATTTTTTATGCTGTTTTTAAACTATTGTCCATTACCCAGTTATGAACCTAAAGTGGGTGTTCATATTAATTGCATGAATGAATAATATTCTGCCCAAAGTCATATTAATCTATTTATTTAGAAGGACTGAATAAAAAGTAATATTTCTGGTTATAATTCACCAACCACTAACTGCTATGATGTATTCTTTAATATATGTTCTTTCAGTTTAGTTGGCAGCAACTTGCTGTGAGAAGTGCTGTTGTTTGTGCTGTAGTGCTATTGTTTGTGAAATGAAATCCTGCTGTGAGTTTCATCAGTGTGCTATAAGCAATTCCCTATGATTGGGTTTTGACTGGTGAAGGAATCTCTCCAATTAAAATTCACCACTAAATGCAAGTGGTTTATAGTTACGATTGTAATGATGTGAGCACTCTGTGTTGCTGGACCAAAAAATATAAAAGTGGTGAACTGGGAAATGCTGATTTGTGTAATCAAGAGCAGTAAAGAGTAAGGGAGATCATACTGAAAAAAAAATATGCAAGAAGTGTTACCAAGGCAAAGGGGAGGGCTGAAACATTTTTAAGTCCTGGAAAACAAGAAAATATTTGGAAGCAGGTCAGGAAAAGACCTCCCTGATTCACTGACACGTAAGAAACAGGCAAGGAATATAGTCCAATCAGAATTGCAATTGTCTAAAGTAACAGAGACAATCTCAATAAAGGTAATTCTAGCCTTCCTCTGGTGTTGATTTCCTGCTCTGGTCTACATATTGGAGCTAATAACAGGAAAATGGATGACTTTGAACAGCAACCCATAAATTTCACATGAGAAAGGTTGTTGGCAGATCACTGAAATAGCTGTCAAGCTTGGCATTTTACAGGAATGTATGGGTTTTTATTGACATTCTTCAATATTGGATGGGCTTCTCACATACTAACATTAACTGAAGTTGGATCTCACCATCTTATCCCATCTAACATACATACTTGGTACAATGCAACATCCACCTTTATTCAAAACTGAAGGACTATCTTTCTGGCATCTGTCTGACTGGAAGAAAAAAAGGGAAAGGAATGTTCAATCTGATTAAACAAAGTGTGTTCTTTTGTGGCAGCTTTAAGAAGTTTGTTCATTGTTGGCAAACGTTTATAAGCAATGGTGGTGGTCATATGGAGAAGTAAATACAACTGTTCATTTATTAAAATATCCCTATATAAACTAGAGTTATGGGATTGAAAGCATTACTATTCATCTATGTCTATTAAACAAAAGTGGAATAATAATGGGATAAGATCATATGCTTTATCTTCCAGCATAATAAATTTAACAGCCAAACATTCTTCAGCATTCTCTGAGATATCTAATAAACATGGATTATTGTTGTTATAAATTAAATTTATTTATAATAAGAAACACACTCAATATTCTTCGAGATTCTTAACTACTAATTTGTTAATCTGGGATATTCCTACTGTTTATTCCACAAAAATCTTTTTAATAACTTTTTCATCTTGAACTATCTTAAAAGTATTAACTGGAATCTAAGTACTTATATCAATTTTGAAATGATATTAATTTTTACAATACTTTCTTAGTAAGCTCATTTTATCCCAAGATTTTTATTGGGATCATTACTCAAAGATCACCAAATGAGGTGCCAATTTTAACCCTACAGGAACTATGTGAGATTGATACAATAAAATGAGTACTATATTAGCTTTCCAACTGTTGTACAACTTCAATACATATTTATATAGAACATTCCTATTATCATTGACGTATTATATATTCAGCATAAAATATAAGAATTTCTGTTTAACTCCAACCACATTTATGCCCCGATTGGCTGACAAAAGAGGCCAATAGCTCAATGTCAAATTATAGGAAATATGACAATCATTTTAAAGAGGCCTATAAAAATGTTTTGATAAACGAGGAAATGATTCTATTTTGTGTTTAACTTGGGTTAGTATATTTATTGAAATTAATTTTTAGAAATCCATATTTGGCTAAAACATGCTCCAAAAATTTGAGCTGTACTCATATAAAAGACCCTTTGTGAATCCAAAGAAATTATTATAGTCCAAACTGAAAAAATCATTATCTTCTTCACATTTTATCTAAAAAAACTGCTTCAAAGATAAATGTAGAATATTATATGATCTCATTTGTAGATCTTAAATATGTAATCACGATAAGGCTTGGTTTCTCTTCTAAATGGAATGAAAGCCTTATATACAGTTTCAAATTCCAACTTGTTTTCTGCACTGACTTATGTTTTCTCCAGGAGGACTGATCTTGCTCAGCACTGTAAGTAATGTTTAGAAAGAGTAAATTATTTCTATGAAACAGAAATAAGTGGGTCACTTCATTATCTACTGTACACTCTACCAACATCTATGGTACATTTATACTAAAGTTTCAAAGTGGGTAATTCTATTTTCATGCAAATCAATCACCAACATATTTTAAGTTTTCATTTTCTGATCTAGAGAATCAGTCCTCCCTAACAGTTTTTAATCTGTGTTCATTTATTCATTATAAAAGATTATATCACAAGTGAGATCTTTTAAATAATAAGCAACTTTATATTACTTCATTTCTTTGTGACTATTTTTTCTTATAGATAAGAAATAACTTTAGATTTAGACCATTCTTCTGCTTAACTCTAAGAAACTGATTATTCCTTGAAGAAAAGGGAGATAATTCTACTTTGTGTTTTATGAAATGTGGATCCATTTTTTTTCCAATTTAGAGTAGTATAATTTAAACAAAGACAAAAGAAGTTAACTCTTATCAATTAAGCAATTTTTAAAAATAAAAAGATTAGTAGATAGCTTCTTAAACTAGCACAGAACCAATATTATAAATCAGAATGTTGCCATCCCATGTTAGAAGTCTTATGTTACTGTTTTTTCCTCAGTTAAAAATTTTATTGGATTTTTTTAGCTTTTATGAATGGGTTATTACATATAATTGTATTTACTTCTCTTAGTATAATTATGTTGTTGAATTTAGGATTACTGTTAAGTGCCTTGAACTGTCAGGAATGTGGGATATAATTTGTTAAATAGTTAATAAACCTATTTGGCTTGTGATCAACCTGCTGTCATGCTAATCAGCACATAAATTTAAGTAATTTGGGAAGGCATTTTGTGAGTACTCAAGCCAACTGAAGCTTAAGCAGGATTTGATTGAAGACCAAGTGCTCTGAATAGTGGGTACTCCAAGTTTAAAATATTCCCTCCAGGGTTGCATGTGACCTTAAGGTATCAGAAGGAAACTGTTTCATTCATTCATAAATTGTAATTTTGGAAAGTTTGTTTTAATCTGCCTAACACTACATGTGTATGCATATATGTTATTTTTGTGTAGCAAAAAAAAAAAGATTATTGTAGAATCATTTGCAGAGAAAAAAATTTTAGTAGAACAAAATAATAAATTCTATCCCAACTTCCTACTTTAATAATATAACTTCTAATTTGGATAGGAATATATTAAACAATATGTGTAAATATACAGATTATTACTGAATTATCAGGGAAAATAAGTTATTTAAACATCCTTTATGGAAAAAATCTGTGTGATCTCTAGGAGTCGAAAATGATTTGATAAAACACTGACATCCTTTATACTTATGAAAATTAGTGTGAAGTAAATTAATTTTTATAAAGAATTATAAAGTTTGCATTTCTATATTCATCACTTTGGGTCTGCTTACTTATCTCCCAATCATTTTCTCTCTTACCTGGTCTCAGAGGAATGAAGAATTTATGTATTGCTGATTTAAATGAGTGCACAAATCATAAAGTACCCTAACAGCTGACAATGATTATGATTGTGCAACTTTTTTGTGGATATTTATTTTTATTTTTCCTTCTGTTACATTAGCAAATCCCATCTGGACCTTACTACCTGAACAACTGCATACAATCCTATAGTACAATTAAGAAAAATAGTCTAAAAATTGTTGCTTAGTTAAAAAGCAAACACATTTCTGAGTAGTTGTAAATTTCATTAACATTTATCCACAGAACAGTAATTGTTTAATAACGTACATTTTAAAAATGAAGTATCAGCAGACACTAACTTAGAGTAATTTCAAATAACTGATTTTTGTTTCTTTGTTGAGGATATTTGTTATGTATTGTTTTGTTTTCTTGTATAATTATGTAGAATGTGTTTAATGTTACTTTAATCATTTAATAAAGAATCTGTTTAAGAAAGCTAGTATATTATATAATACACTTAATATAAATGATTTATATTTAGTTTAATAGCCTAATAGCAATTCATTTTTAAACGCTAGCCAGTGTACATGTAATAAGGAGCAAAAAGGATTATACTAGACTATCTCATGTAATGGACCCAAACTTCAGTTCTTATTCAAGAAGAAACACCCATGCCATCTATACCACTCGGCACCACCACCGCCTGTTGTTTTTCTGCCCCTTACATCCACAGCTTATTTTTATTGTCTTCTTCCTTCTGCTGCTGACAAGGTATGCCTGACCTGACCCTTCCTGAGAACTGCATGTGGCCAGCAACTGCCTTATGAAGGACTAGGTTAGGCATGCCACAACAGCGGGAGTTAGAAGACAGCAAAGGATGGCAGAAATGGTAGCGGGCAGTCTAGTGGGGTTAGCAGAGCACAGGGTAACTTGCACAGCAGAGGATGTAGACTGCAGGGTCACCAAAAGGCCAGAAATGGAGGAGAGATAGGCAGAGGAGTTGTGGGTACTTCATCACTGGAGGTTTTTAAGAAAAGACTGGACAGTCATTTGTCTGAAATAATGTAGGATCTGCTGTTTGAGCAGAGGGCTGGACTAGGAGACCTCCAAGATCCCTTCAGGCTCTATCCTGATTGAAATTGAGTTGAAGTGAACTCAGTGGTTGTAAATGTGGGCAGGCTGCCCAGTGCCCAACTTTTATTTATTTATTTATTATTTAAATTTGTATGCCGCCCTTCTCCCGAGGGACTCATGGCAGCTCACAGAACAGTCAAAAGACAATCGAAAATATACAAACACAAAATTAAATAATTTAAATAGGACAATATAAAAACATGGAATTAAAATTATTAAAAAAGAAACCCCGATCCATCAGCAGATCTGATTAAAAAGCCACGTCTTTAGGTCACGACAGAAGGAGGATCATACAACTATAGGAGCACTGCAACCACTGTAACATTGAGGAACAGATATAAGTGTTCTGCTTCAGATATCAATCACCAGACATGATTGGTATGGAGATTAATAATTTTACTTTGAGACTGAAGAGGTAAATAGTGTAAACAAAACAAAACAGAAGCTTGCTTGAGTTTTTTTTATAGGAGTGCACAGAACACTCCATATCTAATCCAGAATTTTGAGAGCCAGGTAAGGGTTGTCAGCCAGGTCAGAGGCAGAGGTTTATCATATCTTTTCATTGTTGTAATTAAAATTCTTAATAAAAAATTATATTCCCAAACTAGTTTTGAGATGGAGCAAGGAGCACTTTTCTTTAAATTCTTGATTTTTTTTAACCCTCTCATATGTGTTGACTTTGAGCTTCTCCCTTTTGAATTTATCTAACTGTAAAACACACATGTCCCAGCACTCTCTTTTTATTTCTTTTAATCATCATCTTCCCTTCACCTGATCTCATACCTGAGCTAAACTGGTGTTAAATAATTTTTTTCTTTCTTAACCTGGAATAGATTTTGCTATAGATATCAGCTGCTGAACGTCACTGACAATTCTTTTAGTGTGCAATCAGATGAGTTTTTCTATTGAAAGTTACAATTAGATCTAGCAACCATTTATTTTTACTCCAAGCATTTTACTTAACATCTCTCACTAGTTCATCTCTTGCGGTGGATGTCTTTATTTATATATCTAAATCTGGATTTTACTCATCTCTACCACTTATTTATCAGGTGATTCTTGTGTTCCTTCTGTTCTGCATTGCCTTCTGTACTAGCCTATACTTGTTCCAACTTCCCAGGCTTTCTCTACAATTGTAGCAGTATGCCCTATCTGAACTGGCATTGTAACCAGGGGTGAAATCTAAATTTTGTTACTACCGGTTCTGTGGGCATGGCTTGATGGGCGTGGCAGGGGAAGGACATTGAAAAATCTTCATTCTTACCCCCCTGCAGGGGAAATTTCCATTCCCACCCCACTCCAGAGGGAGGATATTGCAAAATCTCCATTCCCACCCCAAGCTGTGGCCAGCCAGAGGTGATATTTCCCAGTTACCCAAACTGCTCAAAATTTCCGCTACAGGTTCTCTAGAACCTGTCAGAACCTGCTGGATTTCACCCCTGACTGTAACCCTCTATTATGTTTATTCTATTCTGATTCTGTGTCAAATAGGAATGAAAAACACCAGCTTAATCAATAACTTAATTACAATGAAAGCAGACTAGAATAATAATGATTAACACATTCATCAGATGTCTAAATTTAAGAGACAATCCACAGTTTAAGATTTTCAATAAATGTAATACAACAATTATTATAATAGTAAATTACATGAGTAAAACAAAACTTAGTTAAATGTTCAGTGTTGTTGGATATTGACTGCAAAGATTTAAAAAATGAATTTATTTTTGCACTCATACAGGGTTTTTTTTGGTAAAGTTTTTTATTATTTTTTTAACACAAACAAACACATAATACATCAATCTTTCCATGTGTCTTCTCGGTGTTTCTTCCGTGTCTTCTTCTTCTTTTGATTTCTCCTCCCATCATCATATTTCCTTAA
>JANHFM010005014.1:47569-60961 GCA_032468115.1 Grayia smithii | reverse complement strand
ACCTGGGGACCTCCACCAGCTGGGGGTGGGGGTCGTAAGCTGTCAACACGACCCCCAACCACCCGGAAAAGCAGGAATTTGGAGCCACCCCACCCTCAGCATTCAGGGTGAGCCGCCATTTCACGCATGCGCAGAAGTCTTCTTATTATGAAGAGCATCTAAGACAGTGATGGCGAACCTTTTCGGCACCGAGTGCTGAAAAGGTCGTGTGTAAACATCACGCACTTCCGGGTTCTAGCGTGCATGCATGCCTAATGATCAGCTGGCCAGCAGGCATACACAAACTAATTTTTGGCACTGCCATGCACGCGAAGGGATTGCACTCCAGAAAAGCTGGACCTCTGGGTTCTGGTGTGCATGAAAATCAGCTGGCTGGCATACATGCGCACACCAATTTTTGGCACTGCCGCACACATGAAGGACAGCTGATCATCACACACGCATGCATGCCAGAAACCCGGAAGACAAACAGGCAAGGCCGTGTGTGCCAGGCGACATGGCTTCGCATGCCACTTTGGCCACACATGCCATAGGTTCGCCATCAAGAGGTCACCTGGAGATGAACATAAAGACAACAGCTGTTTTGAAAAGGAGTACCTGTGGAAATAATGCTAGGAAGATGATAATTTTCTTTTCAAGATATAATTAAATAGGGAGTAGTAGAAGAAAGCAACCACAATATCTAAATAAGAGAAATTTGGTTGGTACTAACTTTATTGTTGGCTTATCATATTGGCACCAATCTTTTACAGTATCCTGTAAATTATTCCATACTATATTATCATTCATATATATACCTTACAGAATATGGTTATAATCAGCAGTAACTGGCCAGAACAGTAATTCTTCCAATCAGTATATAATTGTTGAATTGTAATTTCTTGTATTAGGGAGCTGGCACCAAGCTACTGAGAATCTGCAAGAGATTGTTTTGGTCTATTCTGTCATCCCCCATCAAAGATCTTGGGATATAAAATTAATGTGAAATAAATAAATCAGAAAACTTGTTTTTCTATTTGGTCATTTTCTCAACTATCTATCCATGCTACCTTGAAAGTTTATCTGACTATTCAAAACAGAACACAAAATAATCTACCTAGATCATTATTTTAAAAATGGTGATCCATGGCCTTTATCCAGATTTTATCCTTGGCAGGTGGTACTACTTTAACTAGCTGAACTACTGCTTGTTCCCAAGACATGATCAGTCAAAATATAATCAGTTCACTCCACTTTTTCAAATGAGAGGAAAAAACAAAAACAAACAAAATAAACACAAATACATTTTTATAAAATTGGATGGAATGAGGGCTTCTGACATTTAACCTTAGTTACAAGGTGGTCACATTCAAGTGCCTTATCTTTCACTGGTTTGATTCAGTAGCCTGCAACATCTCTGGCAATATAAAAGGAATTCCTCATGATGCAAGCCAAGGCAAGAAAGCTGCAGAGTAATGTAAGTAACCCCATAAGCAAAACAAAGAAAAGAAATAGGAAAACAGCACTTTTTGTTTCCCTGTAACAATGGAATGGAATGGAATAGCTTCATTTGGCCACGTGTGATAACACACAAGGAATTTGTCTCCAGTTCAGAAGCTCTCAATGTAGATGCAAAGCAACAGAGTATTAATAATCATAATATGATACCAATAAGAGGGGTAGTAGAGAAGGTGAGAAGGATAATAATAATAATAACAACAACAACAACAACAACAACAACAACAATAATAATAATACAGCCATACTATGTGGGTAAATAGACATAAAACAATATTGTGAGGATTAGGTGTTCAGCAGAGTGGTGGCATGAGGGAAAAAACTGTCCCTGTGTCTAGATGTTTTGGCAAGCAATGCCCTATTAATAGCATTCTGAGGGAAGGAGTTAAAACAGTTTATGTCCAGAATCTGAGAATTCTGTAGATATTTTCTCAGCCTTCCTTTTGACCTGAACAATATACAGGTTTTCAACTAGAAGTCAATGGCTGGCAACCTCATGGGCGCCCAAAACAGAGACGGCAAGAGAACATCAACAAAGATATGCAAGCCATGGGCCTGTGCCCTGGAGATCCAGTGACTGTGCAAAGTGGTGTTCAATTATCCAAAAAGCGGACCATGCACTTGCTGGAAAAGGAGGAGGAGGAGGAGGAGGAGGAGGAGTTGATGATGATGATACAGGTCCTCAATGGTTGCAGGCAGGTTGAAATTGTTTTTTTTCTGCAGCTCTGACTATCTGGTAGAATCTATACCTGTCCTGTGTAGTTGCTGTATCAAACTAGATAGTTATCAAAGTACAGATGACAGACTCAATAATTCTTCCATACGTTTGTTAAAAAAAATATCAAAATTAAAATAAAAAACCCTCAACAACTTCATGTAGAAAAAGAAGTTTCTTTTATAAGGAAATAAGAATTCCAGGAAACTGTAGACCAGTGATGGCAAACCTTTTTGGCACCGAGTGACCAAAGTGGAATGTGCATGCGCGCAGGAGCACCAGAAACCCGAAGACCAGTTGGCCAGTGCGTGTATGCGCACTGGCCATCTGGTCTTTGGGTTTCTGGCACTCTGGTGAATGCGAAAACCAGCTGACACGTGCCAGAAACTAGAACAGCAGCTGGTGATGGCATGTGTGCTCCTGAGAGGGTTCTGAATGCCACCTTTGGCACGTGTGCCATAGGTTCACCATCACAGCTGTAGGCTATGATACTGTAACCTATACACTGCCACAGTCCAGACACTATTTCAAGTCATATCAGCTTTGACATGTTTCAGGCACCTCTTAAAAGGCCTTTCTTATGAGTGCTACAATAGTATGTTTTGAATAAATATTTTTGAAATTTATACTTTAAAACTAATTTTATATTTTATTAAAATATATGAACACTATTTCAAGATGTCTTTTGAGAACTGTGAAAAGAACAGACATGGATTAAGTTTAAGTGTTTACATATATAAAATTACGACTGACCTTCTAGCACCACTTGAACATAGTCTTGTGCAGACATCTTGTCTTTGCGTACAAAACACTGGTATGCCCCGCCATCACTTTTGGACATGCCATCCATAATAAGAGTCTCATGATTGACCCCAATGATTCTCACATTACTGCCAGTATTGATGATTTCTCCATTTCGATACCAGAAGAGTTCATGGTCATCTGTTCCAGACACACTGCAGGACAAGGACACTCGACTACCAACACTGCTCTTAACTTTCCGAGGACTGATGGTGGCTTTTAGAGGCTCTGGAAGAAGACATCAAATTCAGTCATTTTATTTTGGTCACTGAGGAGCAAACCAAAAGAGTAATGTTTAACTCACTGAATGCCAATACAGCAGTGGTGAAATTCAATTTTTTTTTACTACCGGTTCTGTGGGTGTGGCTTGGTGGGCGTGGTATGACTTGGTGGGCATGGCTTGGTGAGCATAGCAGGGGAAGGATACTGCAAAATCTCCATTCTCAGCCCACTCCAGGGGAAGGATACTGCAAAATTCCTATTCCTTCTCCACTCCTGTGGGAAGGATATTGCAAAATCTCTATTCCCACCCCACTCGGGGGCCAGGCAGAGGTGGTATTTGCCGGTTTTCCAAACTACTCAAAATTTCCACTACTGGTTCTCCAAAACCTGTCAGAACCTGCTGGATTTCACCCTTGCAATACAGGCTATAAATGATAGCAAGGAATCATTTTTTTAAAAAGCCCTTCAAGTAGCAATGTTCTACATCAGAAAGGATAGGTCAAATTATGTTGGCTTCTCTGGAAAATAGCAGCATGACAAGCCTTCACCACATGAGTGAGCTAAATTGGCAACAGGTGGATTTTAGAACAATATTTTTGAGAATAACGAAGAAAGCAAGCTGCATGGCATACATAAGTCTATCTATTTACAGCCACAGATTCACAATAAATAACTTTGAGTTGCCACTGCTATCCCCTCCTGAAATGGTTGCTTTATTCTGTCTAATGGAGTCCTGGAATTTAATCCAAAAACTAATCCAAAGACTAATAAAGATAACCAGACAGAATCATACTGCACCAAATAAATATTTAAAACTAACTCCTACAGCCCATGGAGCAGTAAGACAGAGTCCAGAAAATGGCTGCTCTATTTTTAGTTTGTAGAATCTTCTCCTTTTTGCTTATATTATTAGTGATAGGCAGAAATATACTCTTGTGTGGAGTATAGTAATGGTTTTATTTTGAGCATGCTCAGCAGTGTTTCTTGAGTTAGGTTTTTTACCAGATATCTAAGGGCTTGCTTTACACACTTTAGTTGGGAGAAATCACATGTTTTAAAAGAAGTAAATGTTATACTCATGCAGATCATGCAAGGGTAATTTTAACACTCACACCTTTGTACCTTCTTAGTGAGCTAGCAAGGTCTATGAATCTTTGCCTGAAACAAACTAGCTATTACAAATCCATATTCTTGTTTGAAAATGGAGATAATTAAAGCGGTTGTTTTCTTTATACAGGCAAATGTTTGTTTCTAACAGACAAAGCATAGGTGGTATTCTATGAGCATAGAATTTTGCATAACGAAGGCAACTAAGTAAAAGTAACTTCACTCTTATAAACTATTAGAAATTCTTTATAAAAATATTATGAGGGCTATTGGAAAAGATTTGTTCTCAAAACTATGGCAAACATGTTGACATACATTCTGAATACACATGGGACATGTTCTCAAGAACAACAGTTAATGTCTTTCTAATCTATATCTTTTTTATGAGATATGTCAGAAAACAAACAGGACCACTAAGCCCTCCTTAGTTTTGTCTTTAGACAAATTGTGAAGAAAAAAAGCAAATGATGTTCTGGTGAAAATTCAGAGTAAATTCTTTAATCAAAATTGCCCTGAAACAGCTATGCTTCCAGAATAAAAGGTGATTTCTAAGCAAAATATTCCTGTCAAAACCTGAAAGTCTTTATTTTCTCCTTTTTGACTTTTCAACTTCCCTTTAGTTCTTTAATTTTAATATATATACATATATACGGTATATAATTACTTGAATTCTTAATAAGTTAGTGATGCTCATTCTGGAGAAAGCTTTTAGTTCACATTTTCCTCCTACAATCAAATTACCAATGGAAAAAGGATTCCAGTTGTCATCTTTCAAGCAGATCAGAGCAGAGTGGGATTATTGGGGTGGAGTGGGGTGGGGAATAGCTGGTAACAACGTTACTTAGGTTTATCTTTTCAGGAGCTATGAGGATACCACAAAGTTGTGAGTGAAGGATTTGGAGACTGCCTTGCAGGAGCCAGCAGTGGCTAATCCACTACATTCTATGTTTGTGTAGGCAGATATCCTATTTCACCAAGACTGTACCAAAGTATTCTGACACTAATATGGGTAAGCAATTCAAATAATTGTTTTGAGTATTTCTAGTATTGGGTGTAAAGCAGAGAGCTTTCCTGAGGATAACAAGGTAGTCTATTTCTGTAATGAGGTGGTAAATGAAGATCTGCTAGCTAGTTCTGCTCTTTAGTACTAGAAGGCAAATGAGTGCCTTGAGAGTCGGATATGTAGGTTCTCCACACAACTCAGAACCAGGAAGTTATAGAAAGTTCTTGGTCATTCAGGGAGCCTATATAAGTGCAGCACAGGCTTTCAAGTTTGACTCCATTAAACAGAATTTTGATTATATTCTAATAATCTGAAGACACTTACGTTTTACATGTAAATGGCCTATCACTTCAGCTGTACCGTAACTGTTCCAGACTTCACACACATAGTTGCCTGAGTCTGATGGACGTGTATTTTCTATCAGAAGGCCTGTCACCATTGGCCGGAACCGGCTGTCAGGTTCCCAGGGAACATTGTCCTTCAGCCAGCGATACTTTGGTGCTGGGTGTCCAGATGCTTTGCAAGGCAGCTCCACTTGCTGTCCTGCCATGGCTTTACGATGTTCAAACCCATCCAGAATAGATGGAGCCGAGTTTGCTGGGTCTGGAAAACAGAGTAGCTACATCTTAGATGTCCAATAGAATTAACTGATTGATCTATATGAACATATAGGAAATCTGTTTTTTTTTAAATCTGCTGCCATCCAGATGCATTGGCACTGTAACTCAAATTCCATGCTGGCTATACCCAGCTTATTTGGAAGCCTTCAAAGTAATGAATATTAATTTTGATCAATATTTAGTTAGTGCCAGTGCCTTGAAGACTTGGTGAAGAAGAGGCAGGACCACAACATTTCTATTCAATCATTCCCCACCCACCCACATTAAAGAATTAAAATATGAATAACCTTGATAAAATAAATGCTTGTAAAAAAGTTTCTACTAATTTAGTTTTCATCCTGTACTACAGATGTCCATTAAATAAGTTCTCATTGTTTTTCTAGAGTTGATTGTATTTTTTCTATTATTTTAAAAATGTCTACTGGATCAGAGTATTGAATTGTCTCTGCTCATATGTAGGATGTAATATCCAGAAAAACATTATCACAAAAGTGCTATAGGTTTACTTTTATGTTGCTCTCTTAACAATCACATGAAAATACTGGGGGAATATCACTGATACATTTCTGCCATAAAGTCATTGCTATCTTGATCATACTATATGCCTTCTGATGTGGAAAGGCTTACAGAGCTCCCCTACAGTATGGAGCTTTTTGTATAAATTCACTTTGTGTGCCAGTCGTGCTTATTCTTGGATTGAAAGACTCTGCTTATAATCAGTCATGCCTTAGTCCCTTCCTATTTGGATTACTCATTGTGCTTTTCAAAGGGCTGCTCTTGAAAAGCATCCAGAAGCGTTAATTGATCTGGAATGTATATATACATCAAGATTCAACCATGGGATACCATTGTGAGTTGTCCTGGCTGTTCCAAGTGCATTTCAAGGTGTTGTGGAGGGCATCACTTTTGAGAAGGGTAATCTAGCCAAACCTGTATCCTTTCACAATGCATACTACTTTGAGTACAGCATCCCTGATTGTTAACTCTGCTGACTGAGACTGATAGGAAATGGAGACTAATGAAATCTGGAAAGCTGTGGTTTGTTATTCTGCCCCTAGTACCTGGCATGTTTTACAAATGGCAAATAATGTGTATCCCAAGACATACTAAGGATACCCATCTACAAAGGAAAGCAGATTACACAGAATGTATTCTTAATATATAATTTTTTTTCCAGAAAATGTCCATTGCATACCTGATACAAAAAGTCTAGCACTGTTGCTCTGACGTGTTTCTCCAGTGTATCTGTGCCGAGTGATACATCGGTAATTATACAATCCATCTTCATTCTGTACATCTATAATATACAAGGCTCCCGTGGATGTGATGAGAAATCTAGATCCTAAACAAGATAAGAATATGCAGATTTTAAAATGAAAGAGTTTTGATATTCTTTTTGTCAGTATAACTGAAAATTTTACTAACAAGTATTAAGAATACCCATTGTTGAAAGTTCAATTTTTAAAAGATTGTTGTATTAACAGTTATTTAATTTAAGTTCTTTTTCTAAACAAATGGAAAAAATAAATAACCTCTAGTTATTATAAAATTAATCAATAAACATTAAGTCAGTGTTCATCATAGATAGCACAGGCATTGTAAAGCTATTTTAAGAGAACCTTTCTATATTGGTGTTACCTCTAAATACAAAACTGAGAAACGTGTTAATTATATGAACTAATATATATAATTACATATGATGATATGTGTAATAAAATAATTTCGGGAAAGGAAGGAAAGAAATTGGAAGGAAAGTGAGGAAAAGCCAACATGCATAAAGATGAATTCCTTAAACATAATTTGTATCCCACCCTTTCTGTAAATAACTTGTGCTAGCATCCAAGGGCATTCACTGATATTTTATTCATATAAACTTTTTGAAGTTTTTCTAAAAACGATTGCCAAAAAGATGGGTTAAATTCAGATTTCTTATATGGAACAGTCTACCCCTTAAGCAGCTCTGCAAACATTAAAGATGATGGAAAGGCCATGAAGCTACTGCCTTTGGACTTGTACCCTCCAGTTTATTTGAGACTGCTATTCCCAGAATTCTTCACTTGTGAGAATGAAGATAATTTAAAAGAAAAGTTAGTTTAAAAGAAAGCGCAAAACCTGCACATGAGTGTGGCCTAATGGAAATGTTTCTATCTCTATATATGTCAGTATATAAGAATTTATAAACTGGAATAGCCATAACAACAAGTCAGCCAATGGGAACTGTTTGGTGACTGGGAGTCATGTCAGACAGCTCAGACCCTGAGTGTGGCTTAGCTTAACTGTTCTGTGTATATAAGCTTGCTTTCTAGTTCTGGTCCTTGCTTCTACTTCTTCTCCTTGTACTTGCTACTGCTTCAAGAGCTGCATGGGTATTGTATACATGCATCATGTTTTATATTACTATATATAAAGAAGTTTCTTCTATCAATCAATCCTGCTGAATTATTTACTGGTGTGCTGGCTGGATGGCTACACATTCTGACAACATGTTTACATAAAGGATGCTGGTATGGAAACAAAACTATATGAAAGACTAAAGGAGTGAGAAGGATTTGACCTGTTTTTTTCCCCTATTTTTCTATCATCATCTAACTCATATATTGACTGATATCTATCTCCCAATGTTATAATCAAAGTATTGCAAAATATAAAATTACAAGTAACAATAAAATATGCAATAAATCTTATGGCAATTTTAGGACTAATCAATGCATTTTATATAGATTTCATAAATGACAATCTGATAAAAATGATATCACCATAATAATTTTAAAAGTATTCATATTAAACAGACTTTTAAGCAGGAGCAAAGAAGTTTGAAGTAGTGCCATCTGCCTGAGTAAAACTTTCAACGATATTTAAAATACCAAAGAGAAAATGTCAAGTCAAAAAAAAAATAGGAAGCAGGATATAACCCAATTAGCCTATCAAATCCAAGGCAAGTATACAATAACAGCTTTCATAACTGCAATCTGTAAGGATAACAATTACTTGCCTGCAGCAATTTTAAAACTTTTTAAAGCCAAAATACTACTAATCAGGGGTGAAATGCTACCAGTTCACTCCGGATCAAATGAATCGGTAGTGATGAAAACTACCAGTTCAGTCAAACAGGTAGTTAAAAAAAGCTACCAGTTCCTCCGAACTGGTATTTCCGACTATCAGCTGTGCAGGAGGGTTTAGCTTTGCTAGAAAGCAGAAAATACTAATTTCTAGCAAAGCTAAATCACGCGCCACAGCTGATTCTTCCCCCTCGCTTCTACTTACCTTCCCAAGCCTCCTTTGGCACGTACTATGCATGTGTGCGAGCACAGCGCATTTGCACACTGTGCATGCAGCATGCATTTGGCACGCAGCCTGCATGCACATCCAGCAAACTGGTAGCAAAGCGGTATTAAGTGCTGTATTAAGTGCTTTGCTGTATGGAGTTTAATGTTACACTTACAAGGACATCTGTGCATTATAAATTCTGTAATCTAAATTTTAGAGACCTGTACTCGATGTTCCACATTCTGTTGTTAATGTACTTGTCGGCTCACACCAGGGAAACAGACGAAACAGGTCTCTTTTAAAGTTTTATTTCAGTTCTCTGCTCTCCTGGTCAAAGCTCCAAACTCCCAAAGTCGGCGTTGAGAGCAGCCACCTCTCTACGCCTGTTTGAACTCCATGGGATGTCGCTCACCAATCAGCGATCGTGGTTTGCGTGACTCATATACAGTAGCCAATTGGCTTGCGATATGCCTCCTCCCGACACGTCTCTACGTTCCCCCCCGTGCCTCGTTCGTCCGCCTGAAACCCACTCCAAACACCCGTGTGCCCTGCTTCCACCCACAATTAAGCCCTGTTGTGACTTCGTTCTTCGTCGGCATGGTCAGCCTCGTGGTGTAATCCCGGGAGCGTCCCAGGTTGGTGTGTGGCGAGCCGGGTGGGGCTCGACAGTACTTCTCTAGCTAAAATCTGGCTGGCTGTCAGGTTGGGTTTGATTATGACTCTACTAGTTTAAGTAAAGGTTTCAACAAATTTGGGAGTTCTGATGCACAAACACTAGTCTTCTTGGGAGAAATAAGTGATGGATTACCTACCTCATTATAAGTTCATTCCCCCCACCCCTAAATTTGTATTCACACCAGACTTGCACAAAATCTCAAGAGAGCCCAAGCAGAAAGTTTTAGATCTTGACTCACAAAAAGAATCAACACTTTCGATATCTTGGCTACAGTGAGTTCACACGCTCATTTTACAATTCCCAAATATGTCTACACTTATTAGTTTTGTCCACAGGAAAGGTTTCATATTGGCACATCTGGATGTTCTCCCCTCAATGGAACTGAGATGAAATGGTATTCCTTACCAAAAGTGTTCACGTAGTTGCTCAGACTTTGAAATTAAGAAAGTAGCACATGTGCTTTCAAATATTCTATATGCCACTTTTGGAGGTCAGAGATAATCTTCCCTCTATAAATTCTTCAGATTTCTCCCATATGGCAATCATGTGTAACTTACTAAACAACTAGGAGTCAGAAACTCTAGAATTGTTACCACTTTTGTACAACCAATATGACAATTAGAAGTTTCTGGCTGTCATTGCTTCTCCATTGATGTCATGTGCAGGCATAAATAAGCCTTATTTGATGCTATGTCATATATTTTTCAACTTCTGCAAGTCATTTATAATTATATAAATAAAAAAATAAAAGCAAATACAAACTACAAAAATACAAACAGAAAAATTCAAAATGAATTTAAAAAGAACAGAAAAAGAGCAATTAAAGCATGACTCCTTGTGGCAGATAATATCCTATGGAATAGGCAAGATATCACAACTGTACAGGAAAATGTAAACAAAAACCTTCTGAAAATGTTGTGGGAAAAATATTACTATAAAATACAAAGTATAGATCAGGCATGTCCAACATATGGTTTATGGACAGCTAGTTATGTGCCCCCACAAGTCTGTAAATTTTTAACATTATTATGTGATTTATATATATCAGCTACTGTATATTATACATTTTATATGAGTCCCAAGAAAATTCCTCTTCACTCAATGCAGCCCAAGCAAGTCAAAAGGTTGTATACCCATGGTACAGATAATAATTTGGTTTTGTGAATTAGAACAACATACACAGAATATGTATATTCACAAGTCACCACAAAAAAGACAGAAAAAGAATTCTTTCCAAAAGTAAAATAATTTGGAGGTAAACAAAGTCATTTTGAAGTTCATCAACAAGAGAATGTTGTATCAAAGCAGCTGAATAGCTAAAGGACTATACAACTCTTCCCCCTCTTCACAAAACAAACAAAAAGCCACTTTGAATCCCCTCCCCCAAAAGCCATATTGGATTTGGCAAAAGCTTAAATAGTAAACCTAGCTTATAACTGAGTAGGAACATAAATATTATATTAAATCAATTATTGGATAAAAAAGTTGAGGTTTTTTTATCATTTTCTACATTAATGGATAAATGCGAACTGTCTATTACTGCTCAGCAGTTGTAGTAATTACAACATCTACTGACATCTTGATTTGGACCAATGACGTTTTCAACTTGAGACATGTAAAGTAATAGAAATGATTGCCAAATTTTATGAGGTAAAAAAGCCTACAGTTAGTCTTTAAAATACTTTTTAATTGATAATGCAAATTTAAATGGAATAAAATGAAATGAAGATCCCAATTTTATCTGAACAACAGAAGATTGTCTTAATGTCTGTATCAAAATATCAAAAGAACTACAACTAAGATCTATTAAACAAAAGACAATATTTTTGATTACCGGTATTTGCATTTCTATTAAAAGGTAATGAATATATATTTGTATTGTTGGAGACACAATAAGAATAATGCCTCATTTAAAATATGTTTGTGATATCCTAATATTAGGAAGAAGACATAATTATTAATTTGACTGAGGTTTTGAAACATTTTTTGAATTATATATCAATCAAGACAACAGAAATGGATTTCCCGTGCTCTTCTTATGAAATCTATCTTCAATGATGGAAAGATATATTTATGGCCAGTAGGTTCAAGGGCTGATGTAGGTTTAGATTTTTCAATGTCCTGTTTCAGGTTCCAAACTCTCACACACAGTTACTAGGTGAGAAAAGCAATTTACTCAAGGCTGAATAAGAAACAGTAGACAAGGAATCTAATGTAAAGGAATCTAAAAGGAAGCTTGTGTGGGCTGTTTCACTCACCCGGAACACACAGAAGAGAAATAAAAAAATCGCATTGGAAGTTCAGATAGACAAATCAGGTTTTGTCAGTCCAAAGGCCAGAGTTTCAGGATTTTTCTACAAGCAGAATTTACAAAAAAATCACACACCAGAACAAGAGAGCAGACAATTGTTTCCAATGGAGATTATGGGTCAGACTATGGGAAACATGGGTCAGAGCTCCATCATAAATCAGGTTGGAGACAACTATCTTCAGTTAAGATAGTTACTCCCTTCCTTGGCAAGGACTCACATTAAGCATCTTTGCTCTGCTCTCAGCTTTATTCATCAAGTCCTTATCAGCCCTGCCTTATCATCTGACTGCTCCAAGTGTTCTGCTGATGCCTGTGTTTGGTTAATTTCAGGTGATTCCTGGCTTGGTGTCTCTATGGGTTCATTCTATGGATTCAATTGAACCAGCCTCTCCAGAGTCAAAATTTGTGTACTGGGTCATGACCGTTAGAGATTTAACCTGAAGAGCTAGACCTAATGAATGGATCCATGAAACTGCCAGTTGGCAGACAATCAGCTATCTGGGGCTGACTCAGAAGAACCTCAACAATAATCAGGTGTTGAGAGGCCAAATCTTGGCAAACACCTAGTCCCAGCAGTTACAACCTTTGCAGCATCCCCATAATCATGTGATCATAATTCAGATGCTCGGCAATTGGTTCATATTCATGACCGTTGCTGCATCTCAATGTCATGTGATCAACTTTTGTGATCTTCTGACAAGCCAAGACAATGGGGAAATCAGATTAATAACCAGATTACTAATTTATCACTGCTAACAGTGATAACAGTTAACAACTGTGGCAAGAAAAGTCATAAAATGGGGCAAAACTCCCCATTTTAACAAATGTCTCACTTAACAACAAAAACTTTGGGCTCCATTGCGGTCATAAGTTGAGGACTATGTGTATTGCGCCATTCCCATGTTTGCAAAGAGAAAGGATGATAAATAGGTCGCACTTTTAGTTAAATATTCTTGGATATTAATCAGTTTTCTATTCTGCAAAAATATAATATACGGTCTAATATTTGGCTTGCCCGATATGTTTTTAAACAATCCACAGAACAAAACTGATATTTTTTTTTTTTTTATTAAAAAAGTTTTATAAAATTTTTTACAATTAAATTTCAATTAAAAAAAAAAAATCCTTAACATCAATTCAATATATAACCCTCCCTCCATCGACTTCCCGGAA
>JANHFM010005013.1:98181-108646 GCA_032468115.1 Grayia smithii | reverse complement strand
AAGATCATGGCATCTGGCCCTCTCAATTCCTGGCAAATAGATGGGGAAGAAATGGAGGTAGTGACAGATTTTATTTTGCTTGGCTCCAAGATCATGCAGATGGAGACTTCAGCCAAGAAATTAAAAGACACTTGCTCCTGGGGGGGAAAGCCAAGGCAAATCTAGACAGCATACTACAAGTCACCCTGCCAACAAAAGTGTGTATAATCAAAGCTGTGGTTTTTCCCGTTGCAATGTATGGCTGTGAAAGGCTGAGTACCAAAGAAGTGAGGCCTTTGAACTATGGTGCTGGAGAAGACTCCTGTGAGTCCTTTGGACTGCAAGGCAATCAAACCAGTCAGTCCTAGAGGAAATCAACCCTGACTGCTCTTTAGAAGGCCAGATCCTGAAGGTGAAACTCAAATACTTTGGCCACTGAATGAGAAGGAAGGACTCACTGGAGAAGAGCCTAATGCTGGAAAAGATTGAGGGCAAAAGAAGAATGGAACGACAGCAAACGAGGTGACTGGATGGAGTCACTGAAGCAGTAGGCATAAACTTGAATGGACTCCAGAGGATGGTAGGGGACAGGAAGGCCTGAAGGAACATTGTCCATGGGGTCGCAATGGGTTGGATACAACTTCACAACTAACAACAACAACAACAACAACAACAACAACAACAATGGATGTAGGTGGATGAAGTCATCCAAGTAGAGTTGTCTGGAAATTAAGTCATGGCAACTGGATCTAAAAAGGTTAAATCATGACAAAATTTATTAAACTGTGACATTTTGTTATTCATCCAAGTAACTTCTTCAGTAAAAATGAAATACTTTAGGTTAATCTTTTTAGATACTTTTGGCCTGGATGATTGAGTCTTCATTTACATTTACAATATATTTTGGAGAGAAACTCCTGTAGTTGATATGGCAAGAGTTAATACATTCCAATGACCCTCTGCCTAGCCCTCACCTGAAGTTTTTCATTTTGACTGAAGAAGTTATTTGAATGAGTAACAAAATATCTCAGTTTAATAAACTTTGCTCCAGTTGCCTTGATTTAACTTTTTTAGATGCTTTTGGCCTGAATGATTGAGTCTTCATTTACACGTGGCAACTGGACTTTCCTTTTTTTCTTTTTTTAAAAAAAATCATTTCATTGCTTATTGAAATAGCTTCTTCAGTCTGGAAGAATTTCCAGACATCAGGTTAAGCTATTAGTTGAGCCATTTACAAAGTCACCATGATTCAAGAAATAATTTACAAATATGACAGTATCTGCGAAGAGATTTTCAATTATGTAACATATAATACTATGGATAATTATGGCAAATGAGTCTGTTTATGAAATATCAATATTTAAATTATATTTTGAACTCAGCCTTAGGGCCAAATTAAACATTACTTTCATTATAATCATATTTTATTATAATATAATCAGTGGCAAAATTCTGTGTTGCTGCAATGTCTACTAGGAAAAAAATTGGTTACAGAACGATAGCTGTCAATTTGTGAAAAAATTTTTGGAGATAGAACAAACTTTGGAAAATGATATTTACACACATACTTATTGGCTCTCCACTCATATAAACCAGGGAGTGCCCCTAACTGTTTGAGAACATGTATTTTCTTAACAGATGTTTTTATCCACTGTTAATATATTATAATGTGTCAGTATTTTTATGTATATTGTAAATAGTGATGTCTACTGCTGGTCTAAGACCGTAATAAAGTTCTATTCATTCATTCATTCAACAATGTTTTATTTTATATTCTATCATGGAATTCAAAATGGCACATTTAGTTCTCACCCAATCTCAATTCATCCATGAACAGTCCTATCCCCTACCTAATTTTAAAAGGCACTTCTGTCTTCTCCTATGTATAGGTTTTTTTTACCTGCAGTCTATAATCTTTAAGTGAAAATTTGTAACTTCATCTTCATGGAAATCTAGGAAATTCACAACAAATCGAAAGAATACCTGGCCTGGGTCCTCTTGATGGAAAACCTGGTCGCTCCCTTGGACGCTGTTCACGTACACGAGGTGATTGGGATTGGTTTTCAGATTTTGTTTCGATTCTTTGCTGAAAAAAATATTAGAATTTAAGATAACAAAATCCAAAACAACATGAGCACTGTGTATTATTTGGTAATTCAAAAAAATGTGTGGTAAACCATGTCTAATGGCATATTTTATTCATATTGATTGGAATTAAAAAGCCTTATGACAGATTTTTAGTTCTTTTCCATTATTGCCTACTAGTTTGCCCTATAGGCAAGTTGTTATGAAGTGTTGCTTTCAGAAGAAAAATATTCATCATCCTGCACATGCATACGATGGGCATAGGAGGTATTCGGAATCATACATTTTTTTCAGTCCAGAGTGAACTGAAATTTTTAAATCACAATGTATCATAAAGGCAAGTAACCAATATAAAAATAGGAAAAAACAATTACATTACATTAGAACCAAGTTAAAGCCAGTCAGATGGAATGGGAACGTCTTCAGATATTATGGAGAAGAAATTTCAGAAGTTGGGAGTATTTTCTTTCTTATCCTCCCACTAATAAATTTGGAATTTTATAGTTGCAAATACCTTCTCAAGATTCTGAAATTGAGGAAGAGGAGGGATTTTTTTTCCTAATCTCATTGCACATTATTTCTTCTCTTTTGGGATATTTACTTTAAACAATTAGGCTGTTGATCAAGCAACCAGTATATCTTCAGGTCATCCAGGCACTTGTATTATCCTCAATTTACAACCTTAATGGAGCCTGCTATGATTATTGTAAAGCAGGTCACCACATGTGCAGACACATTTTTACTTTTATGGCAATCATAAAGTAAACACGTTGCAAAGCAAACCCATTGTTTGCTATGGGTTGTTTTTGCTGAAAACTGGAAGTAAATGGAATGGTGGAATGGGATGCTGCAAATGACCATAAAAGCCTGTTGCTGAGTGCTCAAAATGCAATCATGTGATCATGGGGCATGGGGGAGATGGACACTGGACCTTTGCTATCAGGTGGTAAGTAGCTTTTAGGTGGTCCCTTTTAATAGTTAACTATGCATAACTTGAGAACTATCTGTACATTATACCAGAATTCCCCAGCTTTGCAGATTGGCAGGGAGGAGAGGAAATGGTTCCATGTGAGTAGCAGGAAAGCACATACGCAGCTCCATTTGTGAAAGCTGTGGGCACTTGTGCCTGCCACTTGTTCAAATGGAGCGCATACGCAGATGTCTGCTGCTCATGCAAGTGGGGATGTGTGCACAAGCACACTCACCACTTCCATGGCCCAGTTCCAAATGGCTCAAGGCCCAGTAGTGGGCCATGATCTGGGGGTTTTGGACATCTCATTATACGTAATATTCAAGGCAAATCACTGAAATTCTCATACAGTAGTATATCTGCATAAAGGATATATATACATGTCTTAGATTAATTATAGATTATTTAGATGTCAGTGAAGTGTTGTTTACTATTAATCCCAAACCATAAAATCCTAAATCATCAAACAGAATTAACTAATTGGTACAAACATTACCTGTAACATACAGTACAACCAGAAATAGTCTAAATTCTAAATCTAGATTTTTCTTCTTGAAAATGACCAAAAATGCAAACAAAGCCTTCTAACTCAGAACTCATAAAGGAGAGCTTATGCAAAGTGATTAGGGAATTTTTTTTAAAAAAAACCTCATCTCTGTTGATTGTGCTGAGACAGCATGATTGATGCAAAGTCAGCTTAGCTGAGGCCTAATAGTTTAAGTGCTAGTTTTTAGGCCAGCACCCTATTAGACCAACCTGTATCTTTTTACCAGGAAATTCTAATATTATTGGTTTGAAAAGTATACTATTAACTTCATCCACACAAACATTTAGCTTGCAGAGGATATATAGAAAATACATATTTTTGCTTTGTTATTTCCAGAACTATTATAGGAAATAAACTGCAACAATGATATAAACCATAACTATTTTTTCTAATAGGAAAAATATTTTTCAAATCTTAAATATGAATATATGAAAATTAGCATTTAGACACAAATCTTTAAGTATTTTACTAATAATCTGTTGAGAATTACTGTATGTGCACAGTTTTCTCACTTTCTTCAAATAGCTTGCGATATATTTAAAGAAATGAGGATTTCAGCATTATGTAAATTGTTCCTGGTTGTTCCTGGAATGTGTAGCTAGATTTCTATTAAGACAGTTCTCTTCCGTCCCTGTTATTTCCAGATATCTTCCATTATTCTCTCACAAGCATTTTTGAAATGTTGACAAAGATTGTGCTATTACATTATTATTGCAACCTGCAAACAAATAACTGTGGTACAGGAGAGTCAGCTTTGTTAATGAAACAGTTGTCAGAGATAAACAAGAAAATAACTTAACATCCACAGATTGGTTACCTGTGAAGCTGGTGCTTTAATATGACTTGGAATTCCAGAAGAAATAGTACCACTAGGAGGCAGATTTTTACTGGTCACTGAAGCCCAGGAGAAAGCCTACAGGAAATGCAACAAACTTGGTCTACTGATTATGGCAGACTATTGGCATTCCTTAAGTAAAATCTGGTTTATGAAAATATTCCTGTTCTAATCCACAACTGATAGTTAATTAGAACAATGTATTTTCAGTCTATTCACTGTGCAAGCTAAAGTTAAACAAGCACCATTATTAGGTTCATTGCATAAGGTTACAAATGTTCTTACTAATATATTTGATGTCAATTATTCAATTATTTTTATTTTTTTTTAAGTAGTACAGACTTAATATTTGCACATTTAAAATTATGATGGGAAAAACACTTTCTCAATCCCTTTTCTTCCTGAACTGAAAGCAAACTTGGCTATAGCATCAAGATGAATATCAGCACCTGAATTAATGTAAGCAAAATTAGTCAGGAGCTTTTTTCACTAGCAGGAAACTTTAGAAAAGTATTAGCTATACCTTTTTCTTAATATCTATACCCTTAACATTTATACTACATACAATTTATGAGCTGATGTTGCACTAAACAATCTACCTGAAGATGCTGTACCAGGAAAAAAAAATATTGTATATAATCTAGAGCAATGTTTTTCAAACTTGGAGAGTTTAAGTTGCATGGACTTGAAGTCCAAGAATTCTCCAGACACCAATGATTAATATATTAAGCATAAAGTTGCCATGCTGAGAAACACTTATCTAGGCTTACAAACTGTGATACGTCACAGGAATCTTTGAGGAATCTGTTGTGATACCCTGGCTTTGGAATGCTCTTGTTTGAGGGCAAAGATGAAACCAAAGTATTTGATTTTTACTACTAAATGAAAACCTTTTTTTTTTTAATTCTTGCACTTTTGACTTCATGCCCACAGCTTATTTTATTTCTTAAGTGGCCTATGTTAGTGTCACATTTATTATTTGGTATTCTAAATTATTTCATTGTTTACAGTGTTTGGATTAGTTTGCCTTTTTTACAATTAAAAAAGTTTACCATTACACTAGTTTACCATTATCCAACCAATCTATAGAATGAGTAGCACCAGAAATAATTTAAACCAATAAAGTTAAATAACAGCACTATTATTTTCAACCAAATGTGAAATCCAAATTAGAAGAGTTCCTGGGCTAATATTAAAGTTAACTTTGATTAATGTAAGAATCAATAAGGGTAGCTAAATTCAATAACAGAAAGTTGTATTCACAATACACTACTGATGTTTTACCCTTCTTTAAGATAGCAAGAATATTATGTTCTGTACCAGAGAAAAAATATAGTATATAATCTTCAATTACCCATACCAATATGCACATATTTAAGGATTTAAGGACAAAGTTCTTAATGTTTTACTGCAGACTGCAAAGCCAAACAAGTGCTATTACTACCATTACAAACCATATATTACAAATTATTACTCAATAACAAGGGATTACTAATAGGACTGGATTATTTCAGATTAAATTAGTGAAAAATATGAAGTAATTATGATTAAAATAAAAACACATAAACACATAAAAACACATAAAACACATCCTAGGGTGTGTGAAATTATTCAACTTTCAATTCCAAACATTAGGGGTGCTCAAAAATTGTGACAGGCCTTGGGGATTGTAAAGATAGTTTGGTTACTTTTACGTAATTTAGATGGGCTTGGTAAGTAAATACATATCTATCATAACTTTTTAACATTTTGTTTCTTTCATTTCACAGACATTTCATGTCTTTCTCTTTTTGTTTAACATTATTTTGTCTGAGAGTGTTAATATTGCTGGCCTTGTTTCTTGTGAGTGTGATAACTGATCTGTTAATGGCTTCGGAAAAAAGAACATTCACTCATATGAGCACCTTAATTGGGACTAGCAGGGATCTGTTGCCATCTGAACTCCCAACACTGCAAGACATTCTCAGATGTGGCCTACTGTTAAGAGAACAAAGTAGTGATGATGCTATAAATTACCCAGCAGCTAATCTTGCAAGAGACATATATCCAAAAGTTCTTGAAAAATGTGAACGAGCAAACAAAATTCTTTTGTGACCCCTATTGTAAATTTACGAGTGACAATCTTGACAAGAACTGAGAGCTGGGATCAAGCCAAAAACATATCTCTTGGTAGAGGAAAGCTAGATGTCAAAGAGACTTTTACTATGAAACTTGATAAACTGTTTGACATCCTCAACTACAAGTGTCAAATTGTTCTGTGTGCCGAATTTAGCTCTCCTGTTGGCTGCAAAAAAGCTCACATTAACTGAACCTGCCTTAAGGAGATGAAGATACCATTGAAGGAACTTGCTTTTGTTAAAGGTCAAAGAGACAAGATTGGTTCTTTTGTATTGCACCGGATTGGTTGCCCAAGCAGAAACGACTAGTCAAAAGGCAAAAATGGCAAGACAATGAAAGACGGGTGGAAGATATCTTTATCATTTCACTCCAGAAAAGCTCAAAAACAAAAAACCTGCTCAAATGATTGCAGATAATCTGGTGTATTTCATGAAAAAGAAAGGTATTGTCAAAATCTTAAAGGCTACTGAAGGAAATTCTACAAATTTTAATACTGGCTGCGGTGGTGCCATGCATTGGGTACCGGTCAAGCTTGACCGGAAGTTGATCTGGTTGATGTGTGCACTCCACAAGAATGGGCTACCCCTACAACACTTTATCACAAAATTGGATTGGAAGACTTTTTCTAACAACAAATGAGCAATTAAAATTGGCAACATGCTAGACACTGCAACATATCTTGACACTGATCCTTCATTCACTAAGTGACAGTGTTGTAAAGGATCTCTCTACTGATCAAGCGTATGGATATAGGACCACACAGGCAATAAGGACAGGAAAACTTCCCACAGATCTGGCTCTTTTGGAAATTGGCCCTGCAAAATATTCATGCTGGCTGACAACTACAAATAGGTTTTTTTTCAAATATTGGTTTCAAAACATGGCTTTAAAGGCAGAACTCCAAAACTTAAGAATGATAGTAGAATACATAGTTGGTGTGTACTATCCTTGCTGGTTCAACATCAAAGTAAAATATTCCTGGATTGAAGGTCAGTGTTGTTGCAGCTGAAGCAAGTCACACTGCAAAAGAAGGCTGCAATACATGCTGTTTAGCCAACAATTCAGTATTCAGCATATTACGCTTTCAATGAAATGATAATTTAAACACTCTTGTGTTCAGATGACATTCAAGAAAGAGCTGGTATGCAAAAGATCATTGACTTGAGAGGTGCAGACGATGACGCACTAGGAGATTTTTCTATATGGGCAAGAAAAATCAATGTGAGAGCATCCACTCTGCTGGACCTGACTGATTGGCCTGAAGGTGTATATGAGCCACTTTGATGTGCAAACTGACTACAGCAGAAATAAAGATGTTCATTGACGAATCGATGCAACTACCACAGTGGCCCTGTCATGTCCAATCAATAGAGAGATGTGTGAAACAGGTCACAGAGGTAGCAAGCAGTGTATACACATGAGAAAGTGAAAATTATATCAGAGGCCAAGAAGCAAGTTGGCAGCTGATGTTGAAGAATGAATCAAAACTTCATTAAACTCGCTTAAACATGTTTGTAACTTAGATACCTGTATTTTTCGGAGTATAAGATGCACCTTAGTTTTTGGGGAGGAAAATAAGAAAAAAGCTGACTGGGGGTGCCTCCTGGAATACCCACAATCATCTGTTTCCAGAGGTGAATTTTAGCAGCAGGTTCCATTGTTATGAGCTCTGTGCCTTGCTTTTTTTTCTGCCTCTGAAAGTCTCCCAGAGCTTCAGAAAAAAAGTCTCCGAGGCTTTTTTTCTGAAGCTCTGCTTGGAAACTTCTTTTCTGAAGCTTCTTCCTGGAGGAAAAATTTCTTTTGCTGAAAAAGAAATCTGCCTCTGCCTCCAAGCAATTTTAGCTTGTTGCAGCAAACAGCCTGCTTTACTTTCATTTTCGTTTTCAGCATAGCATGATTAGCACAAGAAACAAAAATCTGCCAGCAATTTATTTCCTTGGTGAAAGCAGCAGAGGCTCAGGCAGCAAGCAATGGCAATTGCTGAAGCCTGGAACAGCTGACCGTCGGGACAATTAACACTAATTAAGCTGTGCTGAAGCTAAACAGGCTGTTTCTACTTGCTCTAGGGAGGTAAATTGAGGCCAAAGATGGGGGCCAGTGGGTGGCCGAGGCTACATTCGATGTATAAGACGCACCCAACTTTTCACCCCCTTTTAGGGAGGAAAAAGGTGCGTCTTATACTCCAAAAAAATACAGTATACGTATTCCCAGGATAATGTTGCAGTATCCAATCTGGATCCATCACCAGGACTAGAGATTTTGTCTTATGAGTTTTTGGACTCGTGCTAGAGTCCATCCTTAGGGAACTTCACACTCTGCCAGAGAGAAGTTCCCTGAAGATGAGCTCCAGCACGAGTCCTAAAACTTGGAAAGCAAAGCCTCTGCTCCCAGTGACCAAGCCATATTGGATCTGCAGAAGAGAATGTATATATCTTAGAATACAATATTTGTATATAATGAAAACATTTAAAGGAGAGCATTTGAAAATATTTACATATCACATTGCATTCATATTGCATACTGTTTTCCATTCAAAACATATAAATAAAAAAATGAACTAATAGCATGCCAAAATAATTGATAAAATCATAAATAAGAACAGTGCTAAAATAAAGACTGCAATAAAAACAATAATACAACTAGAGCTGCAATAATCAATAATAATTAAACTATCACAGCAGAGATAAACATAATGGATATGATGCATCTGAACCATGAAAGACCACAGCCATGTCACTAAATTAAATCATTCATTTTACTTTGAAATCTACTGAAAAATATATTATCACAAATACAAAATTATTGTTTACTTCTCTAAGATCCCTATTAATGTAATATATTTCCAAATACATACAATGGTATAACCAGAACATTTTTTTTCTACATGCTATTTGTTAATTGACAAAACTAGTCAATCCGCTGTTCAATGCAACATTTTATGTGCAAAGCCATAAAAACGTCTAATGCAAACTTCTAGTGCAAACCTTCATTAAAGTCATTTTGCTTGAAAGAAATAGCTAGCTTTATATGTAAATCATATGGTGTATATTCTGCATCACACAAAAACTCTGTTAGTACTTGGAATTTACCTCCTCATATCTGATCCAAATTCTCAAAAAAAAGGGGGGGGGGAAGGAGTCCCTGTGGATTTTATTCCACTGGTTGTTGCTGACTACAGGGGCAGTGCTCATCTCTGTTTCAAGGGCCATTGAGCTAGTGTTGTCCAAAGACATTTCTGCGGTCATGAGCCAACATGCTCTTATCTTCCCACCTATTTAGCTACCGGTATTTGCATGCTTTCGAATTGCTAGATTGGCAGGAGCTAGGGTGAGGACAAGAGCTCATCCCATTCATGTGACACTCAAGTCTTGAATCTGGGCTGTTGGCTTTCCAACCAACAAGCCCAGGGTCTTAACTGCTGAGCAACTGTTCAGTCATAATCCAGATACTCAAAATGCAATTAGAATTACCTTGGCAAGTTCGGCTATTGGAAGTTGAAGTGAAGCCCATCTCACACTCACAACGGTATCCACCAGGAATATTAAGACATTGTCCATTGTCACACAGGTTAATATTTTCTGCACATTCATCAATATCTATTGAATAGGAAATGTTAAAGCATTAAGCATTTATAGATTAGAAATTCATTTCACTCACTTTTTCTTAAATTTCTTAGTAGAAAAAAATCAGTTTTAGTTTGCAAGAAATATATACACCATTTTCAAAATAATCTGTATTTCGAAATGATGTATCAGAAATTTTAGGACTTTGATGAAACTCCATATTCAGGTTCACATAAAAGTAAATGCTGAATCGATCCATTGTCACATGAAGTTCTGAATTCAACTTCTAAATTACATATACCGTATATTCCGGCGTATAAGACGACTGGGCGTATAAGACGACCCCCAACTTTTCCAGTTAAAATAAA
>JANHFM010005013.1:84275-95524 GCA_032468115.1 Grayia smithii | reverse complement strand
CCTAGATATCAGTGCTCAAACTCACATGGGGTTAATGGCAAAAAGTAGATTTTTTCAATTGGTTGGCTAAAAACAAAACCACTTTTCAATTTGAAAAATTACTTGTTAGTGAAATTGACGGAGTTTGCAAGAAGGGCATATTTGAGAGCCAGATTCAAGCTGTTGGATTCCACAATCAAATATGGGCACTTCTACCACATCATGAGAAAATATGTACATTCAGTGTCCCAGCAATCGAAGATATTGTTCATGTTTTGATTGTTTTGTTTGAAAGAACAGCCCACTGAGATCACACACTGTTCTATTTCTTCTGGGTTCCAATCTATACGTCATGAGCAGAACTTCAAAGTTTATAATTAAGGCAGCTAAGCTAAGAATTTGTTATATCAAACAGATCAGGGTTTCCTGTAAAGAAGAGGTGTTTATTTAAATGTTGATTCTTTGTATTTAGCACATGTGTATTTTATTACTGCATTTTCTCTTATCTATTTTAGCCTGAAATTAGTGTCTGTATTTTATTGTTTTGTATTTTGATATGGTCATAGGACTAATCAATTAATAAAGTAAACTATCAAACACCTGTTTATGTCCTATACTTACTAAGACTTTGGGAGTGGACTATATAAATTTGACTATGCAACAAACAGTAATTTTTTCAGAGGTTACTATTATCTTAATTACCTTAGTACATGGAATTTGACAACTAGACAATATAAATGGATTCTCCATGTCCTTATTTTAGCTACAAGTCTGATACTGCAACACTGAAAAGATAAATGTATGACCCCTTTTACTCAATGGATTCAAGACCTAATTACAATTAATCAGGAGATTACTTAATGAGGAGATAAACATAGTATAAACTATAAATAGTATGGATAAATATGGAAGTCATTTAAACAAAATATAGTAGGCTTAAAAAAGCATGTTATATATATGTTGTAGAAATACACAAACTCACACATACTCATGTATCATATTTACATTAGATAATTATATATATGGAATTATAATTACTACTATAACATACTGTACATTTTTCTTTTTTCACTTATTTTTAAGTACTTATGCATTTTTGTAATGAATGCATTTTTTTTGTTTATTCCTTTTGTTTTATTATTATTTTAAAATATATAAAGAATGCATATTAAAAATACCTACCTTCATCAAGTTCAGGTTCAGAATCACCAAATACTTCATCTTCATAGCGAAATATATCATTGTGGACATAAAACTTATTTGGAACAGACCCCTGAAAAACAAAGATAGAAGAAAGCTTAATTTGGACATTGTCCTTCTAGCAATATTACAAATTATGCCCATATTTTCTTGTTTTCCCTCGCAAGGACAAAGTTAATATCTGTGAAGTGCACAATTGCCAAGAAAGCTCCACTGATATGTGCATGAAATCATCGGGTGTTGAGCTCAATTTGAGGGAGAGCATCTAATGAAAATAGTATTGACTCAAAAATGGTTGTGCATTGTTAGTCTTTAGGATCCTACTGGATCTTTGTTTAACTATAAACACAGCTAGCTACTCCTTTAGAAATTAGAATACATCATTTTTCTTTCTTCATGGATATAAAATGCTTGATTGTCATAATTTCAAGTTTCTGGGAAGAATCATTAAACCTAAGACTCTTCAGAGTTGAGATTTTGCCTATCCATATGAAGACTTTTTATCTATTTCCAAACAGTGAATAGTTAAGTCTTATCATAATACAGGATCTGTGGGTTTTCTGGTATATACTGAAAAGAACAAAAAAGAAATACCTATTCTCAGCCAGTCTTCAAAATTTCACATTTGAAGAACCATTGTTATTGGAATTGGAACCATTAGAATTGCTAGTTCATACTGATGTCATCAAACCTAGCCCCTACTCCACTAGTAGCTGTAGTCTGATAATTTGCCCTTTATTTGCCACCTTGATTGAATAAAGTCTACACTTTGTTAGAACTGCCTGTCTTGGTTACACTGCAAGATGTCAGCAGAGGGCTAGAAGTGAAATTTTCAGCTTGTGGACATTTTTACATGGTGGGTGAGGGAGTTTGATTTCTAGAAAAATAATTAACAAATTAAGCCTAGTAAGAACATATCTGCTTTAAATTTTCACATGCCCTTTTCTTGAAAATCCAAATTTTTGCATACAAGTTGGAGAAGTTCTGGGAAAGCCAAAAAATCATGTAGTTTATTAGCTATGGCTTGCTATTTCTGCCTTTATGTCTGATGAAATAATAGAAACTAGGCAAGAGCTCCATGCACCCATGTAAGTATAAATACATGCCTTTGTTTTCTAGTTTTGCACTTAGACATATCTCCCCTCCAACTTTGGGGGAACACAAATTCTCTTAATGAAGGTGAAACTGCTCATGCTGGCCTACAGTTTTGGTAATAGTTGAAGGAAGGAATAGACGTCCAGCAAGGGATACAAAGTAAACTTTTAATCCTAATCTAGTTCACAACTATGTATAAAGGGAGATTTCTTGAGGAAGAGGTGATACTGGTAATTCTCGAGTTACGAATGTAATGGAGCCTGCCAATTACATTCACAAATCAAGAGGTTAAGTGAATCACATTAAGTGAAAAAGCCCACATCCCAGTTCTCTCCAATGCTTTTGCTAAACAAATGTGCAGGTTATTGAGTTTGCATGGGATGCCTCAAGGGTGAGGAAAATCATGGGAAAAAAATCACCTGTCTCTGGTTCTCCTCATCCACTGAGATATCCAATGCTCTGCTTCCCACCCTTTAAAGTACCCACTGCTGCTTGGGCATCCTCTGCACTCATTCCCTGCACCATCCCTCCCCTGCCCCCCTTTGTTACACAAGTGCAGCTAATGGTGGGTGGAGGGAAAACATGGAATCAGACAGCAAAATTCTTTAGAGTAAGCTTCTCATAGATGCTGATCTCTTTGCAAACTAACACAGATGGAGTGAATGGTGGGGAGAAGGAAGGGAAAGTTTTCAGGCTGCTTCCATGTTTTCCCTCTACTCACCATCAACTGCACCTGTGTAATTTTGCAGATACAATAGTCTAAGAGAACCTTCCTTTAGAGTAGGAAGAGTTTTCTGGCTGCTTCCACGTTTTCCTTCCACTTACAATTAGCAAGGGACCGAAGTCCAGCTATCTCTACTGCTTTGAACATTCAAAATGTTGCTTACTTCTGGAGCTAGCACAAAAGTTTGCATGAACTTTCTCATTGGTTGTCCATTGTTTGTCAACTCCCCCATGACTTGTACAACTACTCCATCATTCAGCGTTGCATGGGCATCAACATGGCGAATCTTAGTGCGGCACTCACTAAACTGCAGGGACATCACCTTTTTGTGAATGTCCTAAACACAAATACAGTAAAAAAAATGGCTAAGTAAAATTAACTTTCCTCAACATATACATTTATGTAGAAAAAATAGCATTGAAAAACAATACAATAGTTAGCTTTTCTTTTATTAGGCATTTTAAAAATGTTCCTTTATATTTTTTTGTGGTATACTTTATTAAAATGTATTAGCCAGTTTGAAAACCAATGCATTTAGGAAGCCAGTTGCGAGTTTCTAGTGAATGCAAAGACAACATTTTCAAATATCATCTGCTAACAAGGCAGGTACAGGCTCTACATTAACATCCTTTTTTCTTCAGTAAAGAGAGATATTATATAATTCACAATGGTAGAATAGGTAGTCCTTGCTTAACAACCCTAATTGGCAGCAGCAAGTCTGCTGCTAAATAAGAGAGTAGTTAAGTGGCAAATCATATCACCACTTCTGTTCTTTTCAGTTAGAAAGAGAGAAGGCTACTCAGCTGCACATCTTTAGCTTAATAACTTTATTAAATGTTTAAATAAGAAAGAAAAAAACATAAATTAACAATTAAGATGAGAAAAAGAGGAAAAAAAGGAATGAATAAAGCCAAAAGTGCAGAGAGTCTATTTACAGAGTCCTATTTACTAACAGGACTCTTATTATCTAACAGAGTCCTATTTACTTCTATTAACTTCTTACTCTATAATTACAACATAATTTTCATTTTTTCTATCATTTACTTTTTTAAAATTATCAAACCTTTATAACATAATTTTTTCTGTTTCATGCATAAAGTGCAGAGGGCTTTTCAATTATTAAAATCAATCAGTGTTTTTTTCTAATCAACATTGTCACACTTTCAGCTTTTGTTTGCCTCTTAACTACTCCCTGCCCTTTGGAATGTTCAAGTGTCTGCTTACTATCTTGTACACATCGAAAGCAAAGGAATCATGCTGACTATCTGAAGCTGGGCATGCTATGCAAACAGCTTACTCTCTTGAAATCTCTTTCTCTCCAATCTCTATGCTCTAAGAGGTGGGGAGAGGGAAGAGGGAAAAAATTGTAAGCAATCTCTCTTTTGTCTGACTCTTTCCTACTGCTTGTAAAAATACACTGCTTTTGATGTGTAGAAGTCAAACAGTCTGTTTTTTTTTCAATCTCCAATCTCTTTGGTCTGCAAGGGGGAAAAAAGAAAAGTATACTAAATTATAATGGTAATCATATAACTGAGGGATGCTGCAAAGGTCATAATGGGCATAAATAAGCCTAAAGTTATTATTTAACACCAATACATCTTCGAACAGTTGCTGAATAATCAGTAAATGGACATTATTTGTAAGTATCACAAGGAATGGCAGTAGAAAGACAATAAAACGGGAAGTATAAGCCAGCCCGCTCTCCCAAATCACATGCATTTAAATGTTAGGAAGATGAATGAGTGAGGAGAAATGAAGAAAGGTGAGACAAGGGAAGATTTTTTTTCTCCTGACTTTAAAGATACATAGAATTATTGTGAGCTTTAGCAGAAACATGTAAATATATGGTAGCATTTGTTAATGCAGATAACTTTTAATTATCAAGAGTCATGTTTATTTGTAGCATCCAAGTTCAAGTAGGATTTATAGTACATACAGCTTGACCGTAAACAGCTTCCTGGGGCTTGCCACTGGCATCTAATCCACCATGGACATATGAAGAATTCCTGCCATAAAACCTTTAAAGAAATTAAACAACAATATTTAAGATTATCATGTGGAAGCTTATTCTAAAATATTTTCTTAACAAGTTCAAATGAAACATATTTTAAATGCTCTAAAATATTGCATTTAAGAGGTAGATAAAAAGACTTTATTTTTTTAATTTAATTTAATTTTATACACAGGGCTGAGATAGACAGGGCTGAAGATTCTGACAAGCCCAAATTCATCTAATGACTTGTTCATACTTTACCTAAACCCTAACCATCATGGCTAACTGATACAATTGCTAAAAACTCTTACAAGTAATCATTGTTTGTCAGTAATTGGACTGTACATAAAGCAAAATGTCTCATGATTATGTTGTCTCACAATGCAACAGTTCCAATTGCTCGTTAGGCAAATCCCAGAGTTGCATCATCCTGTCACATCATCAATACATGTGACCTCCTGCAAACTTTTACATTGACTTTGCTTGTTTGAAGCCAGTGGTGAAGATCACGAATGATGTTCACATGAGATTGTGAATACTGAAATTGTCAGCTGATTTGAAAGTGCCTTACTAGTGATCACAGAGATGCTGCAATGGCCACAATTACAAAGAACAGTTGTAAGTCCCCTTGTTTAGCCCTATCATAACTTAAATAGTCACTAAATAATCACTAAATAAGTGGTTGCTGAATGAATACAGATGATCCCATGTAGAAGGAATTTAATTTTAACATACAAAAAGGTAAATATTCTAGAAAACAGTTATCAGTACCACAAATGTAGCAAATAATTTCTAAAAACACAGGAGACAAATATGAAAAGAAAACATCACTAAGCAATATGTAACTCCTTTTAAGTTATATTCATAGTCTTATATGAGTATAGTCTTATATGCAGATAAACCAGACCTCCACAGAAGAAACAATCCTGAGCTTGTTTTGAGGCAATGGGAGCAGAGTGATTGTATACCCTTGACTGAAGATCGTATACTCTTTCTATCTGGAATGGTCATCCTTTTTTACTGAGCACACAGCTGGGGGAAACGCATATGGAGATTTGAGGGAGGAAGATGACACTTGCCTAACCAGCCAGGTCAGTCAAATCAACCTTAGTGATCAATAGTATGGCACATGTCATAGCCGGATCACATCTTGTCCTAGCCTTCGTAACCAATATGAATAACCAGTAGCCAAAATTGGCTGTCAGTGAGTAAAAATAGCCAGAAACGCGTAATTTAGGAAAGCTATCTGTCTCATAATTTCATTTGTGTTAATTCACAAATCATGCAAAGACATATTGTGGTTTGTTAATTTATTTCTGATTTAAGGTCTTATACAAGTAACCATTGACTTATGACAACTGAACCAAACATTTCTGTTGCTAAGTGAGACATTTGTTAAGTGAATTTTGCTCCATTTTATGATCTTCCTTGCCGCAGTTTTTGAGTAAATCACTGCAGGTGTTAAGTTAGTAATGTGGTTATTAAATGAATCTAGCTTTCCTATTGACTTGTTTGTCAAAAGGTCACAAAAGGAGATCACATGACCTCAGGATGCTACAGCCATCATAAATATGGGTCAGTTGCCATGCATCTGACTTTTGATCATGCAATGGTTGTAAATATGAAAATGGTCATAAGCAGTGGTTCAGCCAGTTCGCTGAAATCTGTCAGGACTCAGAGATTTGAATCCATCTAGATTAGACAATGCTCTCTTACCTTTTTTCTTACTTATTTTAATAAGTAAGAAATTAATTTAATTTCTAGTCTGTCTTTTAGGACTTTGTTTTTGGTACTGGATTGTATTTTCCTTTTGCGAGAAGACAGATGCAAAGAATGAATTAAGCAGTTCTGCTTTCTTTTTATTGTCTTGTTACTTCCTTGCCATTTTCCCTCCATTAATAGACTGTTTCCTTGACTTTTTCCTTGTTTTTTATGTGAGAAAAAAAAAGTCAAGAAAACAATCAGTTCGGTAATGGGAGAAGATGGCAAGGAAGTAACAATAATGAATATTATTATTATTATACAGTTCGTTTACTCTGATATTGTTTTGTTTACACCAGTGGTGGGTTCCAACAGGTGTTACCACCAGTTATCATTGTGCACGCACTTTGCCGCGTGCATGCTGCATACACGCCAAATGGGCACTCCGTGCAAGCGTGTAACAGTTTTGCCCAGCTGAGGCGCGGCAATCCACTCTGCTGTGCCTATCAGCTGGGCTAAAAACAAAGAAATAAAGGTAGGAATAATGTAGGGACAGGCGGGAAGGCCCAGCTCGCAGTCATGGAGAACCAGTTCGGTGACGTCACATTGTCACCGCTACCAACTCACACAAACCGAGCCGAACCAGGAGCAACCCACCATACGTGATTTACACTTATTTTCATTTTTCTGTTTTTCCTGTTGTAAGCTACCCAGAGTAGTTTCCAGGTGACATATGTGGCAAATAAATTTAATAAATAAATAAATTAGAGAAAATTTCAAATGGTTCTGGGTGTCTCTTTTAGTTCTTAAGCAATCACTGAGTGATTACGCCATGTTTCCCCAAAAGAAGGCTGGGTCTTATTTTCTTTTGACCCCCCCAAAAACAGCTAGGCCTTCTTTTTGGAGGGTTCTAATTATTGACTCACCTCGTGGCGGTGGCACCAACAGCCTCGCCCAGCAGGAGCCCTCTGCTGGCCCACTTCTTCTGTGGCTACTTGTTGCCACTCGCACACATAGCCCCGGCCTCTGTTTTGCCTTCAGATGCCTGCCGGAAGGCATCTATACCCAGTAACAGAGCTCTGGATTGACACCGCAGCCGCCGAAGAAGGCAAGGCAGGTGTCAGGGTGTGCAATTCCTAGTAAGTAGGGCAACTGCACCCCATCCCCACCCTAGCTTATTTTTTTACCTATGTGCCTCACCCCACCCACTGTACCCTGGACTAGGCAGCTCTTAATTAGGGCTAATTTTGTGGGTGGGGCTTAATTTGAACACATGCACTCAAAAACATGATAGGGCTTCTTTTCAAGGTGGGTCGTCGTTTTGGAGAAATACGGTATAGTTCTAGTGGCAGAGATTTCACATAGATTTATCTAAATCTATGTGGAATCAAATCTTATCTGGAATCATCCAAGATGCAGTAAAATTAATACACCTTTGTAATGAAGAAAATACATCAAAGAAAATGGAGGCCACACCCTCTTAACCTCCCATTTTTTAGACATGAGAGTCAAACCTATTTCATCTGTTCATCTCTTTGCTTAATCCTAACATATCAAAATTGACTCTATCTTCCCCCAGGTGTAGCCCTCCTGCAATATAACCCCCTCCAAAAAACAGTTTTGGCAGTTCTTTAAAAAGAAAAAAGGATGACAATTTCTACCTAGTACATTTTGACAGCATATGCGGATTTTGATATGCAAAAGTATGTTTAAATCTGTTTTAGTTATTCTATCCTTTTATCAGCATGAAAGGGAAAAAAGGGTTTTCTTGCTGAGCAAGAATTTGTGCATGACTCATGATTACCCTTGTTCTATGTGCAACTAAGGATATGAATGTAATTTATAATTAGGATGTAAATGCCAGCAGTCAGAATTTTTTTTCCATACAGAAGAGGGCTTTGCTGGGAAATGGTTCTCTCCTTTTTCAGTTCTTATTGTAGTAAGTAGAAACTGTCATTCTTTTTTTAGCACTGCCAGAGATTTTTTAAGTAAATCTACAATTGAAAAATCAAGCATAAGGGTGAAAAAAGCATTCCTTTTTCCTGCTTGTCCGCAAAATTAGGTTTAGGCACAGACAAAAGATGTTCCAAAAGATGCAGTTAAAAAAAAGCATTATAGTAATCCTTTAATGAACTGATTGGAATTAATTTAATATTTTCTGCTAGAATGTCTGAAGAAAGTAATCGAATGAAAGGGCTGTATACTGACTAAATTCAAGAAAAAGACTTCCCTTAGCAACTGGAATTTCTAGGTAGGTTTGGCTTTACTACTCTTCCTTCTTTTCCTAGATCACTCCAGTTTCTCTACTCAGTGAAACCAGTCTGAGCCAACAAGCTAAAAACTAGAAGGTTGTGAGTTAGTTGTGCCTTCAGTACAAAGCCAATTGGATGACTTTTGGTAAGTCACCTTTTTGGTCCTATGAAGAAAGCAAAGGCAAACCATTTCTAAAAACCTCATAAAAAGTGGGTGACTTTGTGTAGATAGTTATCACTAGTCAAAAATACTGGAAAGCATACTATACACAAACATACTGCTAAAGCAGTAATGAAATCTCATGTGATAATTTAAGTACTTTTTTATTTTCTAACCTGGAATTTCTTTTACAACTTGTTGATTGGATTTCATTTTAATTTATCTCCAACTTTAGAAATTGGATGTATCTTTTTTTCTCAATACCAGACTGATACTTGAATAGTATTTAGTCTAACAGTCCTTTAAAGCAAATTTCTATGGAGATTGTCAATTATCCTGGTCGTGGTTGTTCCAAAGGTGTTTTTTAATAAAAGGCAACTGAATTTTCTTGGTCTTCATTTTATTTTTATTTTGAAACCAAAACCAAATCTTTAAAACAAGTTATTTTAAAACATGAAAGAGTATATAATGTTTCTTTTAAGTATACCAAGTCAGTGGGCTCCAAAACACAAGACAGCCAACAGAACAAAACAGGTTCCTAGATGCAACATGCAGGCAAGCTTTCACAGACTCACTGCTCACCACTATTCCATTCTTCTTCGCTGCTACTATACCTTTTATTACTGCTCTTCCAACTACAATTCCTTGTGAGTTCTACTACTGGAGAAAAGTATTTATTTCTAGCTGAATCAGGCTACTTTATTTCCATGCACAAACCCACTTCCTTCCTTCTTTGATATACACCAACAACCTCTGCTCTCTCAGCATAGCTTTTATAGTCAAGGGTTCCTGCGCTGGCTGGGAAGAGGCAGGCCAATAGCAGCAGACATGCTGGCCAGTTTCTAGGCAGTCTTCCCTCTCACAGATTAGGGATGTGGTTTTATATTGAAATGGTTGTTAGTTAAACAGCTTTGGCACAAAAATCTTTACTCTTTATTAAATCTTTATTTAAAAAATTATTTCTTCAATAATATTTATTTAAATTTTACTTAAATTTAAATACAATTTTTGCTGTACTATTTTGTTTCTTTTTCTATGAAATTTTGCTGAATCAAACCTTGATTTTATTCTTATTATGTGAGGCATCTCTGAAAACTGTAGACTCTTGGCATTTGAGAGACATTTTGGCATTTGAAAACCAGTTTGGTCTATTGTTTAAGGCAGCAGGCTAGAGATTAGAAGACTGAGTTCAAATCCTATCTCTCAAGTCATTCTCTCTCAGACCAACACACCTCACAGGTTGTTAGTTATATTTATTTGTGAAAATAATAAAGGCAGGATACAAATAAATAAAATTTGGTGCTGAATTTCCTATGCCAGAAATGGATAGTCTCCTCCCTACGAGTTGCAACTTACAAATACAAATTTACAAATATATGATCTACGAATACCTTGTTACACACCTATTTCAAATGAGGTAGATACCCCCGAATTATCATTAGGGAGAACTGAATGATTGAGCATGCTCTTCAATCCCCAGCTTGACTGCATTCTATACAATTATAATTGCTATGTTAAATTACATGTTAAATTCTAGTAATCATAATTAATAATAGTTGACATTTAGGAGATAACACATCTCTGTCTTGCGCCTTTACTTCCATGAAAAAGTTTGCCAGGCACTTTTCTATCAATACAAACACGCATTTTAGCTTTGTCAAGCTTTTTATATGCTATTACATGATACTTTTATGATGTGGCATTCACTTTGAATGTTTTTTTCATACATATATTTAAAATGTATTAAATTTGCAAGCTGCATAGCTCTAAACAATTCTGGGCACCCAAATTGTTTTACTATTTTCGTGAACCCCTTTAAAAGTTAAAACTGAGCATCAGAGCAATATCTCTCCCACATAATTCCATTTTCTATAATTTGCTGATTGGTTTCTTATTATTCTATCCGCTCCAAAGAATAATACAGAATATAAAGATGCAAATTTAAGAGTTAAAAATCTAAATTTAGATAATTTATATATTTCTATAACTTATTGCAGGGGATTTTTCTTAATACTGTAAAAAAAACTGGAACAGATAATATATTTTTTTTAAATTTCAACTTATATCTTGCCCTTCTCCGGAGACTCAGGGCAGCTTACAATTTCTTAAGCACAAATCAATGTGCTTAGCCATAGCCTTCATTCC
>JANHFM010005013.1:40734-59547 GCA_032468115.1 Grayia smithii | reverse complement strand
TGGTGACCCCCAACCATAAAATTATTTTCGTTGCTACTTCATAACTGTAATTTTGCTACTATTATGAATCGTCATGTCAACACCTGAAAGGCAGGTGTTTCCTCGACCTTTCTCACAAGCACAATGGCCCACATCTAACGAAAATCAAAGTCTACGGCGCCTACTTGGAAATATTAGACTATTAGACTCACCTGGAGACGGATAGAGGAGCGGTGTCTCAGTTTCTAAGACCATCGGAAATAGTGTTTTCCAATGGTCTTAAGCGATCCCTGTGAAAGGGTCGTTCGACCCCCAAAGGGGTCCCGAACCACAGATTGAGAACCACTGCACTAGAGAGTAGAAAATAAATATAGAAAATATCTCAAAGGTGCTTTTTCAGGAAACAACTGGACTTCCTTGTTTTTTTTCTTTTGAGGACGTTTCACTTCTCATCCAAGAAGCTGCTTCAGCTCTGACAGGATAGTGGGGAATGGAAAGATTTATACTGCTTGCAGACAGCTGGTCATTTGGATTCTTTTAGAGCAGTGGTGCTCAACCTGTGGGTCGGGACTCTTTTGGGGGTTGAATGACCTTTTCACAGGGGTCGCCTAAGACCATCGGAAAACACATATTTCCGATGGTCTTAAGAACCGAGACACCGCTCTTCTATCAATATAGGCTCAACATAAGGGGCTGTGGGCTGGCACAACACAATTGAAAGCGAACTGAAGAGGAGGAGGTGGCAGGAGGAGGAGGTGAAGCACTATGGTGGCAGTAGTAGCAGCAAAAGCAGCAGCGGGGACTCCTTGGGAAACAGCCAAGTCTGTATCCCCTTTGCCTGACTCCTCGCCTCCCTCCCCGCCATGGAGACAGACCAGGGGGCAGCAGCGCTGAGAAAAGGGGTCACCACAACATGAAGAACTGCATTAAAGGGTCATGTCATTAGGAAGGTTGAGAACCACCGTTTTAGAGGGTCATTGTAAGACTTGGAGGTTTATTTGGATGAGAAGCGAAACATCTTCAAAAGAAAAAAAACAAGAAAGTCCGGTTGCTTCCTGAAAAAGCATCTTTGGGACAACCATGACCTAGATGACTGAGAATCTCTACAGATATAGAAAATGATAACTTGGTTTCCATCTGGTGGCTGGCCAGAGTCTTTTAGCCCAAATCTGGGAGCTCTGGTATAGTTAGATTTCTTGTGATCATCAAGGTTCTGCATGGATGTCTTCTACAAAAGTGCCCTGCCATTTGTAACCATTGGAGTTGTTGGCAATGGAGTTCCCAGCCTGGATGTGAGATCAGCAGAAGTCATGGACATACTTTGGAACAAATATATGAAAATCATCATACTGCTTGAGCTAATAAATTTTTTTCTACAATTCCCCTCCCCCCCCAAAAAAAGCTAAGAGGTCATGATAAGATTCCCCTTGACCTTCTTCTAGAGAAGCTGGTTTCTGAGGTGGATGAATAGACTCAGCAAGCAAAGACACTACACAGGTCACGTGTGCAGCGTAAAGTTTGGTAGCCAGGAAACGCTAGTCAATTTATCTCTACTGAATAGTCAAGTTCCATCCCATGAACTACTAGAAGGCAAAGTCTAAATCCTGTTTTTTTTCCTCTGGCAATGACTTGCTTTCAACCCAGCCAGTATCACTGCCTAGATTTTGTCTCTGTTTCCATGTAGGAAAGGGGCACAGGAAAGGTTTTATTGCCTTAAGTTTGAGGTACTTACTCCAAGTTCCTCTTAGTCCTGCCTGCCATAAGTAGCACACGCCTGTCTCTATTTTACAAAGCAGCAAATATGTGCTATGCAAATGAAAAACAGCTGCATCTAGCTGAGTGGTAGAAAAAAGCATTGGCATTTAAGAAATGACTGGGCATTTCTGTCCAGTCATTCTTGCACTTTTGATCTGGTATACCTATTTTTTTTAAACCCTAGGGAATAAGGCTTTCTTATCTACCTACCTACCTACCTACCTTTACTACCGGTTCTCTTCGTGCACACGCCTAAAGCGCACTACCGCGCATGCGCAGTAATTCTTTTTCAGAAAAAATATCAAAAAACGCTCTGCGCGTGCGCAGAATGCTATTTTTGCGGGTTTTTTTTTAAAAAAAGGTAAGTTTGGGCATGCGGGTGGGCCCGGGTCCGGGATGTGGAGAACCAGTTCGGTGACGTCATAATGTCACCGCTACTGGATCGCCCGGACCGGACCAAACCGGGAGCAACCCACCACTGTTTCTTATCCTACGCATCATTCAATGATCTATTTGTAGATTGACTTTCATTCAATGGTTATGGTCAATGAAACAGCTAGGAATAAGAAAAAAGGGAGTATCTGAATTTTTAAACTACTTACTTACTAGATGACTTTAGAAAATCTGTGAACTGTCATGCAGTGAGATTTGTAGCTACTGTAAATAGCATTATGACTTTTCTTTTGACAATGTTGAAGATTCTGTCATGGTGTATCTTCTGATTCACAGGGGTGACTCGGTTACAAAATCAGCTGTTGTGACAGTTCTGGTGAATTTCCATGATAAATTCCATTTGAATTCTGGCTCAAAATGGCAGCTACAAGCCTACTTGTTCAGTGAAGATTAAAGAGCAATAAAAGGAAATGAATTGCAGACTTTTTGTTTTTTTACTTCATAGGTATTATTTCAGGGTCTCACTAGGAAAGAAGATGATGTTTCTGCAGAGAGCCCTACACAGCAACTAATTTACTCAATATGACATTTTTTGCTGTGAAAAGGAAGTATAATCTACCACTGACAGGCTTTCCACTGGTCTGTAGTGGCAGGATGGAAACGTGCCTTGACAACTGATCAGAGAAATAGATTGGATTTATACCAGTCCACACATCATCACCACCAGCATAGGGAGGTGTCAGCCATTAATTTTTCTTTCACAAGGTGCGGCTCATATGTGAAGTGACCGCACAGTTGGGTTGATTTACAAAAATTGTTAGAAAAAGTGATCTCTGACAGTGGTTGCCCAAAGTGACATCTTGGTTCTTGGTCGCTCTGTTGGTCCTCATAGAATGTAGGACTTTGAGGATCCTCTGTTCCTGAAAGGTTCACAAATCTCCCATTTACATTTTGACTCTTTTGGAGTAGTAATATCTAAATCACACTAGGGAACCATGAAACCCTCTTTCCCCTCTTGAGAAAACTTCTCCGTCATGGGTCCTTCTTGCTGTTTCTCACAATTTCTCATAATTTCCATATCACATTACGAATTACAGGTAACTATGTTTAAATACCCTAATTGATGAAACACTGAACACCTCACCTTAAAAGAAATTACTTGCCAGTCTATGGAAATTCTCGATCATCCAGGTCATGGTTGTCCCAAAGGTGTTTTTTTTTCAAAAGGCAACTGGACTTCCTTTGTTTTTCCTTGAAGACCTTTCACTTCTCACCCAAGAAGCTTCTTCAGTTCGGACTGAATGGTGGAGAATGGAAGGATCTATATTCCTTGCAGTCATCTGGTCATTAGTAATCTTTCTGAGAGTCGTTGAGGCCACTCAGAGGTTTATCAGTACCCTCAGGGTCACCTGAATAGGGCAAATGGGTGTGGAACCTTCTTGAGAGCTGCTGAAAGGACTTGTGTTATAAGCAGGAGATAGATGGGGGTCGTAATCGGGATTCTCCATTATCCAATCAGAACCGAAGAAGCTTCTTGGATGAGAAGCGAAACGTCTTCAAGGAAAAACAAAGACCAGTTGCCTTTTGAAAAAACACATTGGGGACAGCAGAAAAGGAAGGTATTTTCAATAAAGTTCGTCAAGTTTTCTTTAAATGAGTATTTCCTGAAATCTTCTGTAAATTTACCCATGTTGTTGGCCATATTGAAGCTAAAAGTCTTAGCTTCACATGCTGTAACTTTGGGTTTCCCCTCAACTTTGCTTTGTTAAAGCTTTTTTTTCCCCGAACACATTAAAAAAATGCCCTAGAATCATAAGAAGCCCATAATTCATTCATGGTAGATGTTCCCATTCACATATATCTTTCGGTAAATATTTTTCTTTCTTACCTCGTTTAATAACGAGTGGGATCTTGAATTCACAACGGTGATAACTGCAAGAATGGAATCAGCAGTTAGAAGAAAGTACAATCATAACCAAGAGTTTTATTTCAAAAAATACTTTTAGAATAGAAGTTTTTACTGGCCAAGTGTGATTGGACACACAAGGAATTTGTCTTTGGTGCTCAGTGTACATAAAAGAAAAGATACATTTGTCAAGAACCATAAGGTGCAACACTTAATGACAGTCACAGGGAACAAATTAGCAATCAAATCATATTAGGAAACAGTCAATATAAATTGTACAAGCAACAAAATTACAGTCATATAGTCATAAGTGGGAGGAGATTGTTGATGGGAACGATGAGAAGATTAATAGTAGTGCAGACTTAGTAAATAGTTTGACAGTGTTGAGGGAATTGTTTAGCAGAGTGATGGCATTCGGGGAAAAACTATTCTTGTGTCTAGCTGTTCAGGTGTGCAGTGTTCTATAGCATCGTTTTGAGGGTAGGAGTTGAAACAGTTTATATTTGTGTAAGCTTTTTCATGTACAGTTGTCAGGCAAGGCACACTGTCTTTTTTTCATGATCTTAAAGCCCAATAGCCTATTCCAAAATTTAATGAGGATCTCTGCAAAATGCATTACACCAGGGGTGTCAAACTTGCAGCCCGTGGGCCAGATGCATCACACGCTGGCCACGCCCATCCCCAGTTTAGTGAAGGGGGAAAAAGTTGTGAAAGGTCACGTGACAACAATGTGACGCCATGAGTTTGACACCACTGCATTGCACTGTCAGGATTTAATCACCATAGTAGTATTGACACAATGCACTGAATTCCAAACCAGGCCAATATTTCTCAACGGTGGCAATTTGAAGATGTGCAGACTTAATCTCCCAGAATTCTAAGAGATATGTTCTCTTGTGTTCAACATATGTTCCACATATGTTCAAGCTGCCAAGGCTGAGAAACACTGAATCAGGCAATCATTTTTATAAATGGATTCCACATGATTAGAAGATGAGTGTGAATCCAGAAAATTCAGTTACTCACGTTGAATAACTCTGAGCAAACAAGTCATACAAACCAAAGAATCTTGTAAAGTTGTAATGTTATATTTTTGGCAGTATAATTAAAAAGGAATAGCATTCTCAATTCCTCTGGATTATTTGGGTGAATCTACACACCATCTATTATGACAGAACAAGAGCAAAATAAAAATGACACTCTTACGTTGGCCACAGAACATATAATTCAGTGTCTCTCTGGCTGACCAAAATACCAATAAGGTTATCCTTGGAACCACAAATTATATATATAAATGGTCTGTGTTTGAGGAAATGGAAGAATTTATGTTAGCATTTTGAACATGATGGATTAAATGTCATTCCAGAAATATTTTCGTAAAACTCTTTCAATATAAGATAATGCAAACTCTTTATCCCAAACAGCCTTATAGTTTGCCACCGATCTCATGGCACATCCTCTCCAAGTAGGCTAACTTTACAAATCCAAGAACAATCATGCCTAAAATGATGTCAGTTTAGACACAGATTTCCTAGAAATTGCCAACTCCAGCGTACTCTCAAGATTCCTGTGTTTCTCTTCTGTAACGTTTTGAGTTATTCACACCTGTGAATGTCTAACTTCATTAATCACAGCTGAAGCATAGAGCAATGTCAAAGTCCTCCTATGCCAGTGATGGCTAACCTTTTCCGTGCCCGCATGCCGGCCTGTGTGCCAGAAATGGCACGCGAAACCATCCCACAAGGAATGCGCAGCCCTGCTGGCCTTCGCATGTGCGGGAGTGCTGACACCAGGAAGAGTGGCTGTCTGTGGCACCCGAACTTCCGGTTTTCTGCATTGACGCGCACCCAATGAACAGCTGACTATCATGCATACATGCAATGTAAACCCGGAAGTTTGGGTGCCGACCTGTGCATGCGTGACGGAACACCGCTCTTCCGGGTTTTGCTGGTTCTGCGCGCGTGACAGCCAGCTGATGGGCATGAATGCATGCACAGAAACACAGCAGAGGAGCCTGCGAGGCCGCACATTCTTCGCGGGATGGTTTTGCATGCCGCTTCTGGCACGCGTGCCATGGGCTCGCCAGCACTGTCCTATGCTGTATGGCTTGCAAATGGTATTTTATGCATTTGCAAATCATCCTCTGATGCTGTAGCAATGATTCAGGAAATACACATGTGCAAACTTGCACTTAATTTGGCTAAATAATAAGCTTCAGGGCTTTGGATGCCTTGGATTTCCGGGACTTCCTACTGCTAAAATCTGAGTAAGTTTTTAAGAAAAACACATCTTTCTTGTGTATGCAGAAAATTAGATGATTTTGCAACAAAAATATTGGTAATCAACTTCTAGGAGGATAGCTATAATGCTGACTTCCTTTATATTTTCATACAGAAAGTCTCTGGGAACTAGTTCTTAAATAGGCCCCATTTTGAGTAAGGCAGCAACTCCCTGGTTCTCCTGCCACAACCACTGTGTCACGAAAAACCCATAAATCATGGTTTGGAAGACTACAGTGGCTGGCTTCATTCTGCTCAAAGCATACCTATCACATTGTGGTTTAGCATATTGCATGAAAGCTTAGTGAAATGTAAAATAGGACATCACCAAATTTAGGATAAGACCCAAAATTTCCAGAGATATGTGGGTAGTATGATTGTTTTTGTTTGATCCTGAGCAATCTTTACATATGTATTCACAAAATACCTTATGCCACCAGACTTGAAATTTTGGGCTTAGACAACTTAGAACTTTGCCATCTTCGATCTGACCTAAGCATAGTACATAAAATCATCTGCACAATGTTCTACCAGCCAATGAATACCTCAGCTTGAACCAAAACAATACAAGAGCACACAATAGATACAAACTCATGGTAAACTGATCCTAACTAGACTGCAGAAAATACGACTTCAGTAACAGAGTTGTCAGCACCTGGAATGTACTACCTGACTCTGTGGTTTCTTCCCCAAATCCCCAAAACTTTAACCTTAGACTGTCTACTGTAGACCTCACCCCATTCCTAAGAGGTCTGCAAGGGGCGTGCATAAGCGCACCAGCGTGCCTACCGTCCCTGTCCTAATGTTTTCTTTATTCTTATCCTTTTCATGTATTTATAATTATGTTTACACCTGCATCTGTCATAAAATACATACTTGACTAAATTAATTAATTAATTAATTGGACCCGATTGGACCCTCTCTGCCATTTCCCTATGATTGAAGGCAAAGAGACAAAGGCATTGGCTGATGAGTTTCCCCATCCACTTTATAAAGCCCATTGAAGTGTTGAACTTTCTTGCTGCTGATTGGCTTTTCAGAGATAGCCTGAAAAGCTATTTCCAGATAGCTTCTGCCCATTATCAACTTGATAGGTTTAAGTCTGACTAATTCTTTCATGTCTGAATCTTTTGAGATGGAAATTTCCTCCATCCTTTATTATGTGACTGATACAGAAAAGGTCTCAGAACTTGTACAGAAAAAAGCAATCTTCCTAGGTAGAAATATACAAACATAGCATTGAAAGGGGCTTTCCACTTTATTCTCTAGTGGTCCACCCCAGCTTTCATGCTTTTCCAGCTTGCATACAGTTCCAGTTCTAGGCTCTACACGTTAAGAAATTTCTCCTATGATGAGAAATTGAAGGAATTGGCAATGTTTTCTACTGAGAAGAAAAGATTGGCTAAGGATATGAGAGCACTCTCAAAATATTTGAAAGGATGTCACATAAATTTCTTCTCTTATGTGCTCTAATGGCTTTAAATTATAGGAAGACGAATTTCCCAAATGCTATAAAGTTTTCTAACAGTAAGAAGAGTTTGACAATGCAATTAATTATCCAAGTAAGTTATAGGTTCTTATTATTTAGTTATATTTTAGTGGAGGCTAAATAGCCATCTCTATGGAATGATTTGTTTTATATTACTGCAGAAGGTTGGATATAAATGTGTGAAAAGTGTGTTCCAGCTACATAATATTGTATTATTTTAAACAATCAGGCTAGAATTGCACAGCACGCTAAGCTTCAAAAATATTTAGGGAAGGTTAAAACTAAAATTCCTGAAATATGGTGCCCTGACTCCCAAGCCCTTTATTTGTTCTATGAAGATACCATGATGGTCTGAGAGACACCATCTACTGGAATGATCAATGCCATTTCTGCTTTTCAATTGGGTCTGAATTTAGAATAAAATTGGTCTAGATAAATCACTTCCTTGAAAGTGCTCTGTATCTGATACACACCGCTTTCTCAATAAGACAGTAATCCCAAACTGTTGAGTCTAGGGATGGCTTCTTAAGAAGAAAATAGCATTATTATGATGGTCTCAACAGTAATGGAACGGTTCTAGCAAGGAATATCTCAGCAGTCTATTTTGATTTCCCTAATATTTTGCTTCCATGTTTTCCTACAGCCATCACTGCTGCTATTGATACCCACGCATGCTTCCCCCCTCTCACTTCTGCCCATATCATGCTCTTGGTCATGTCTGAAACAGAACAGCCTATTATTGTATAGAATCAGTGTTTGTTGAAAAAGTGAATGTAGCACAGCATTTTTCTGTTCATATGGAATTCAAAGCTGTGTATATTAGTAGGAACATAAAGGGTAAATTGAACTCTTCAGGAGTGTGTGTGAAAAAAACAAAAAGGAATAAGTATAAAATAGATTTGAGTTTTTCTTTTCTCCTCTCATAAAGATTTGCCCTGTTCAGACTTTGATGTATTATTCTCATTTTAATATATTTATTTAATTCACCGAAAAAGCATATTTGTGGAGACCTAATTCATTATTTTCTTTCTACTCAATTGGAGCCATTCAAGGTGGCTAGGAAGCAATAAGATGCAAATACAAAATATAAATATTCATAAACAAATTAAGGCTGAATGCATTAATTGCAGGATGAGTGCCTGGAGTTTAGCAAAAATAATAAATTTCTATTAGAAAAGATAGTAAATAAAAATATTGTTCTCAACCCACCTAGTGAATTTAGCAAGACCTATTTGGTCAAAAGTTGATTTGAACACACACAGTTCTGTGCTTTCAATGTGTGGTATTTATCATCTAAACATATGAATTTCTCTAATTTAATGAAGAACATTAACTATACAGTAGATATGGCGTGAAATAAGAGTTTCAGTAAATTACTTCACCTGTTAGCTTTCAGGCCAATAGCAGCCACTTTCTCTCCATTGTAACCCATCTTCTAAGATTTTGTGGTTATAACCACAAAATTTCAAATATATCCAAAATGTTGAAGACTCTCTAGATCACGGGTATCAAACTTGATTTCACTGAGGGTTATATCAGGATTGTTTGATCTCGAAGGCTGGGATAGACATGACCAGAGTGGGTGTGGCCAGCTCGATTTCACTCGTCGGGGGCGTCTGTGGTGGCCCAAGCGCTCTGCCAGCAAAAATGGGCTCCTGAGCTCCATTTTTGGCTCTGACCGCCTCCTGCAACCCTCTGCCAGTGAAAACAAGAGCTCCGTTTTTCCTGGCAGAGACACTGCAAGCTGTCCTTCACTGTTTCCAGGGTGGCCCCGCGGGCCAGATCTAAGTACCCCAAGGGCTGGATCAAGCCCCCGGGCCTTAAGTTTGACACCCCTGCTCTAGATCAACAAAAGCACACCCATTTCTATCCTACATTGAATAGTAGTTTCTCACTGAAGCAATTTTCAGGATCAGAGTACATCTGCAGAAATCTTCAAACCCAGTTCTCTTAAGACTGCAGGCTTTCTTCCCATATGTGTTTTCCACTAGCTTTCAGATGTATATTACAGTATTAACACCCCAAGGCATACAGTGAATTAATGGCAAATTCTGTTTCAAAATAGTTTTTTTACATATAAAATGATTTTTTCATTAGAAGCTGTGATTATGCTAAATAACTTTTTTATTCAGTACAGATATTTCAGATAAGACTGATATATCATCACTACATTGGCTATCTTCTCTCCCCTTAACATTTAGAAAGGGTTAGAATCAGTTGTCTGAAGTGGTCATTTATGCAGTCACAAATCAGAATTGCGTTTCTGTAAAGTAGAATTATTTTAGCTTTTTTTTTAGTTGAAAGTGTATTTGCATTTTTAATATACATGATTGAAGCATGTTCTTCGGCTTCTGAAAATCATGCAGCAAACATCCCTAGTTAAAAGAAAGAAAAAGAAAAAGGAGATTGAATGTGTAACTACATTGACCACCACTTAAAAAATCTTCATGGGCTCACATTAAGATAACAAAAAGGGAGGTGACTACATATTAGAAACATCATCTATAGCTCCCTGCTTGTGTATTGGATAATACAATCCAGTCAATTTTTAGCACAGCATCAAAGCTGGGATGAGACTGGATAGCACTGCTTTGAACATTAGCAATATATGCAGTATCTGAATATAAAGAAGGGAGGCCATTCAGTTAACACAAAAGAGCAACCCAATCAACATTTAGAAAATGAGCCATGTTGATATGCTTTAGAAGAAAGAACAATGGCATGATAAAATCAGACATCCTTTAAAAAAAATCCAATCCATGTATTGAGTAATATTTAGGTCTGTACAGAAGATACAAAGATTATTGGTACCATTTGAAGCCATAATATTGAGATCTGATACCAAATGTTACCAATATTTTGGATTTTATCAGTTTTGAATACATTACATCATTATGGTCTTAATCCTGAAGTTATTTCACACTGTGCAATATTTCATACTAGAGACATATCCAAGAGGATATGCAACACAGAATACTGTATGACAATTTTACTATTTAAATATGCATTCTTTATTCTGCAACAAGTCTATTAAAAGAAAACCGATGTTCAGCCACTTTTGATTGATGGGACCGGTGTGGAGAGGGTTTCAACATTTAGATTCCTGGGTACTGAGTTACAGGAGGATCTGTCCTGGAGTGTTAACATAAAGGGGCTTGCGAAGAAGGAGCAGCAGAGATTATATTTTTTGAGAACTTTAAGGAAAAATCATCTTCCACAAAAGCTGCTGCTTGCCTTCTATCATTGTGCTATTGAGAGTGTGCTTACTTATGGTTTATGTGTGTGGTATGGAAGCTGTACTTCTCAGGATAGGACAATGTTGCACAGAATTATTAAAACAGCAGAGAGTATTGTGGGCTGTTCACTCCCTACCCTAGAACGAATTTATACCATTAGGTGTTACTGTAAAGCATTAGATATATTAAGAGATTCATCACATTCTGGTCATCACCTCTTTGAGCTGCTGCCATCGGGACAGAGCAATGAAAGCTAAAACAAACCGTTTTAAGAACAGCTTTTTCTCTAGAGCAATATTGGCTTTATATGAAAACTCTGGACTTTGAAGGCAGCTCTTTTTATTTTTGTTATATTATACATATTGTGTTGTTTTAATTAGTGTTGTTGTTTTAAATTTTTGTGGAATGCCTTATCTGAGTTGATGTAGCAACTGAGAAATTCCGTTGTTTCTGCAAGGTGACAATGACAATAAAGATCTATTCTCTTTGAAGTTATTTAAAAATGATGTTTTGGATACTTTCAGCATACCTAAATCATTGTTTACTTTCTTTACAGCTGGTACGTGTGCTGGTGTCTCCTACAAATCCTCCTGGTGCCACCAGCAGTTGTCAAAAAACCATGTTTCATTGTGGGTTATTACAACAGCTTTGTACAATTCTGATGGCAACTGGAGTTCCTGCTGATATTCTTACAGAGGTAAAATACTAGAGAATAGTGACTGTTGCAAGATAAGATAATGATCAGATAACAAGAGGAAATTATCATAGCCTTTTCTGAAATACTGAAGTTTTTAAAATTTCTGTAGAACTTTAAAATATTGACACACATTATTATAGGTAGTCCTCAAATTATGACCTCTGTTGAGCCCAAAGTTTCTGTTAAGTGAGACAGTTGTTAAGTGAATTTTGCCCCATTTACAACTTTCTTGCCACAGTTGTGAAGTGAATCAGTGCAGTTATTAAATGAGTAACATAGTTGTTAAGTGAATCTGGCTTCCCTATTGATTTTGCTTGTCAGAAGGTCTCAAAAGAAATGACATGACTCTGGGATACTGCAACCATCATAAATGCAAACTGCTTGCCAAACATCAACATTTTCATCACATGATCATGGAATTGCTATAACTGTTGTAAATGTGAAAAATAGTCATGTCATTTTTTTCAGTGCCGTGGTAAATTTGAATGGTCACTAAACGACCTATGGTCACTATTGAGGACTACCTGTGCTTGATTCAATTTCATCAATTTTAGATCATTAAAAACTTTTGACAAACAGAGTTTAGGTCTTCTTTTGCTACTATAAAGGTAACCTTCATTTTAACAATGTTATTAGGAAATAATATTATCATTTTAGAATTAGTTTATGGTGTTTTACCATCATTTGCAAGTGAATTCGACTGATGTCATTCAGTCTCATTGTTTTTGAGATTTTGTAGGATAGCACGTAAAAGTTGTCTACAGAGTATGATATCACATGATCACATACAAATCAACTCATTCAATGTAAACAGCTACATGCACAAAAATTGTCCAATTTTCAATAATTTCATATTCTTCTGATTGTGTGGAGTAACAAGTAGTGAATTTAAGATTGGACAAGTAGTCCAATCTTAAATCTGTTCAGCGATCGTGTTACCTTCACTGATAGAATATAGAGAATCAAAATTGAAAATACTTGATTGTATTTTTGTAAATAAATATAAATACTGTTAGTGTGCATTTTGAATAATATAGCATAAATCAAAGAAATGAACTCAATATCAATTCATTGTTCATTTCCTGATTCTGACATTGTAGCTATTAGTTTTGATTTCTTTGTGTTCTTTTCTTTGTGTTCTAGACCATTAACACTGTATCAGAAGTAATTCGAGGATCTCAAATGAATCAAGATTACTTTGCTTCGGTAAATGCACCTTCAAATCCTCCAAGGTATGTTAAAGAAAATGTAATGCATTTTTGTGTAAAAATTAATGTTTATGGGAGGAAATACATTTCAGTGGATAGAAATGTAGAATATAGAAGTTATTCTGAGTTTTCATTATTTATTTATTAAGAAAATTTATATGGCCACCCAATTCACTCACAGTGATACAGGCAATTTTGCAAGAGTTTGCAAAATGAGAGACATTCTTATTTCTGCAGCAATGATGTTCCACAGAGAAGGATTTGCTAAGCACTTTGGCTTGTGCTTAATTGTAAGCCGCCCTGAGTCTTCGAGAAAAGCGGGATATAAATGGGATTAAAAAAAAAAAAGTGGCTGCCACAGAGAAGGCCTTTCTTGGTCCCACTAGATCAGGGGTGGGCAACTATGGCCCTTTTATGAGGTGTGGAGTTCAACTGCCAGAATTCCGGAGCATAGTTGCATAAAGGCCTACTAGCCATGACTGCCACTTGTTCTTCAAGCAAGAATCATGAGTTCAGGAGAACCTCCAAGGTCATGCACTGGGGCTGTTTGGGGCAGGGAAACCCCATCCAAGATTAGAGATGGCAAATTTTCATGGATTGAAGAACCCCAAACCGAGAGCCATTCTGTCTTGCCAGGGTTTCAATCCATTGCTCCCCATCAAGCCATTACAGCCTCCAAGCACGGTGAGAGGGAGTTCCCAATATGATTTAACTCAACATAGGCTGCAATATACAGATGGGGATCATCAGCATATTGACCTTCAACCCATGTTGGTGGATAATCTCATCCAGTGACTTGATGTATATGTTAAACAGAAGTGGAGAAAGTGCCAAGCCCTGTTGGACCCTGCAAAGCAGGGGGTGAGGCTGAACCTATTGCTTCCTATCAACACTGACTAAGAGCAACCTAAAGAAAGGAAGTGAACAAGGACAACACAATGCCCTCCCCCCCACTTGCAACCCCCAAAGCCATTCTAGAAAGATACCATCATCAGTGGTATCAAAGGCTGCTGATAGATCAAGTAGAGCAAGGATGAACAAACTACGCCCATGCTGCTCCCCTCAGAGAGATCATTAGTCACAAAAAGTGTGACCAATGCCATTTCTGTTCATATCCAGGCCTGAATCCTGACTGCAAAAGATCCAAATAATCTGTTTCATTAAGGAAACTAGTAGTAATGTGGCATTGACAGTTGTTTCATATACTCAAATATTGTTTTTATCAGAGGTTTATTAATTGCAAATCATTTGATTCTTAATGTCAGAAAGAAAGTACTTTGTTATTTTCTTTATGAATTGAGTTCAAAAAGGAGTTAAAGGAAAGTCTGAATCTAAAAGTGATACCAAGTTGTAATTACTTCTAGTTGCCCCTCTACCATTTTCCTTACCTTTTTTTGAGATCTCAGCATTGAACTGGGACTTCTATTTGTAAATAATTTTTGTAAATTGCTGTCCTGAGAAGAAGAGCCACATTAAAAAAAATGTGTAAGATGAAGTAATCACTTGGAAGAACTGGAAAAACAAAAATGAGAGAAATTGAATAAGTCACGTTTTCTGACAACTTGGGTTAAATATATTAAAATATTAATATATTTTCTTTTACCTATTAGTGTATCAATTTTATGTATATATGCACCACATTTTTATGGAAGCGTACAGACCTAAACTAAAAAAAAAGATTCTTCTTTCAATCACAGGCCTGCAATTGTTGTGCTTCTTATGTCAATGGTAAATGAGAGACAACCATTTGTCCTGCGCTGTGCTGTCCTTTATTGCTTCCAGTGTTTCTTATACAAAAACCAAAAAGGGCAAGGAGAAATTGTATCAACTCTTCTACCTTCAACTATTGATGGTACAGTATTGGAAAGTTAAATTCCTACTTCTAACTTTAGGTGCAAAAATACATAATTATGGGGTAGCAGGAGGGAGGAAAATTCTACTCACTTTCAGAAGGCTTATCCTTACAAGTGGTAATTGTAGAGTTTTCCAGTTCTGTTCATTTGCAGTTGCTCCAGAAATAAGCTTGGTACTATTGTAATAACACATGGATTGGCATAATAGAAATATTATTGGATGCTTCTGTAAGTTGTTTGAAAACCTTTCTGCTGATTTAATGTTGTAGAATAGTTTTTTTTTCTTAAATGTGAAGCCCATTTCACTTAATTCCTTTTTGATTCCAGAAATGACAATGATGTTTTACCAAAATAAAGTATCAGTGAGCAGCATTAGACTCTCCTAGCAACTTTCTTTGGGGTTTTTTTCCTATTACCTGCTCTGCTGGAAAAAAAACCCTCATAATAAGATATTAACAAACACAATAATGATACATAAGATTGTCACATTAACTGATAATTGGCCCTATCAACAAAATGAAATTCAACTTAGATAAAAGTAAGGTTTACACTTAGGCAAGAAAAACCAATTATATAGGTAGCTGAAACTTGGCTCAGTACCAATAATAATGACAGGTATCTTGGAATCCTAGAAAACAATCACTTAAATATAAGCCAACAGTGTGCAGCCAAAAGCAATCCTAGGCTGCATTTAGAGCAATAGATTCAAGATCACATGAAGTTCTAGTACCACTTAACAAAGCCTTAGTAAGATCACATTTGAAAAATTGCATCCAATTCTGGTCACCACAATATAAAAAGATGTTGAAACTTTGGGAAGAGTGCAGAAAAGAGCAACAAAGATATTTAGGGGGCTGGAGGCTAAAACATACAAAGAACAGTTGCAGGAATTGTGTATCTGTAGTATACTGAAAAGAAGGACTAGAAGGGACAAGATAGCAGTGTTCCAATATTTGAAGGACTCCTACAAAGACAAGGAAACTACCTTCCAAACCACCAGAAGACAAGACAAGAAAAAAATGGATAGAAACTAACCAAGGAGAGAAGCAACCTAGAACTAAGGAGAAATTTCCTAATGGTGAGGGTAGTAAAGCAATGGAATAGCTTGCCTCCAGCAGTTGTGAATGCTCCATCACTGGACGTTTTTAAAAAGAGACTGGGCAGCCATTTGTCCGAAATGGTATAGACTAGTGCTGGCAAACCTTTTCAGCACTGAGTGCTGGAAACCGGAATAACAGCCGCCCCTGGTTCCCATGCACGCATCAGGAAGATGATCTAGTTTCCAGTGTGCGCATGTACACTGGCCACTTGGTCTTCCAGTTTCTGGTGCGCATGTGCATGCAAAGAACAGCTGGCCGGTGCACAGTACAAAATCCTGACAGCAGACCAACAACTCCTGCATAGCTGCCCAAAATTGGCCCACACATTTTTTCTCACCATTTCAATTGGCTATACTCTTTGAAGCCCCCTATCAAGGTCAAAACATTCCTGCATTAGATAATCTCCCAGATATTTTCAAAAGCTTTATATAGGTGAACATGTCTGAAATAGTTCTGTCAATAAATTGCCTGCTTATTTTACAGCTACTGGAAATTCTGTCTCAGCTGGCCAACTTCTTTGTGGAGGACTCTTTTCTACAGATTCTGTTTCAAATTGGTGTGCAGCTGTGGCATTGGCCCATGCTTTGCAAGAAAATGCCACTCTAAAGGAACAGCTGCTACGGGTACAGCTAGCCACTAGTATTGGAAATCCTCCAGTGTCCTTACTTCAACAGTGCACTAACATTCTGTCTCAGGTACAGCATAATGAACTTATAACTTGCATACCCCTGAGCCCTCTTAGAAGTGCCCATAAAGAAACATTATTTAAAAAGAGAGTTGTTATAAAATATCTTGATTATTAAATTTAGTAAACCATAAAACACTATTAAATGATCTTGGCACAAACTATTTATTTTAATATATAGTGTTTTCCATTAATTTGTGCTAATTCTGATAAGCATATGGGGATAAAACCAAAGATTAGAATGATCAAAACTAGTTGTTTGCTGGGATGTAAGTAATGTCTGTGCCTAACATATATGGAAATATGTGGAAAATAATAGTGTGATGTGATTGCACTGAATTTGGACCAAGAAGATCCAAGTTTAAATCTCTCCTCAACTATGGAAGCTCTGTCAGTCCAATCTATCTCAAAAGAACTACAGAGATGAAATACTGGAGGAGTGTTTGTTATGCTTTGAACTCTATAAGGAAAGGGAAAATATTTTGTAAAGAATCAGCTTGTAACGAATCAGAAATGCATGTGTAATCTGTTTGATATATACGGTACATCCTTGAAGGAAGTTAAAACTGAAATAAGGGACTGAAACGTAAGGCAAAAATAGTGTGTGATTTTGTTTTTTTCACAATCAGAGCAATGGTAATTATTTGAATCATGAATGTATAAAGCCAAGAAACAAATGTGTACAAAAAACCTTGGCCACTTATTGAGACCACAATGTGGGCTTGCCTTCTTATAAATTTATCAATACAAAATAATACAAAATACCAATGTAAATGGTCTTTACATTAACTTTAATTCCTTTGTTATTAGTTTGTAGAACATGCATATGCTTCAAACATTTGTGTATATATTTAGGATGGAGGAAAATGATTTCTCTTGTATATTTTTAAATACAATAAATAACATATTTCCCCCTTCAGAGCAGCATGGAAAATGGTGATAAACCTCATTCCACTGTTTGTATGCAAACAGATTTGAAAACAAAGGAGTAGGTAGTTAGATTTAAATGAAGTAAAATCCCTATAAACCAAGCAAACGTCATTTGGCTGATGTTAAACTATACATAACGACAAATTTCAGTATTAATTTTTCATCTCATTCAAAAATATTTGTTTTTTTTTTTTTATTTCAACTTATATCCTGCCCTTCTCCAGAAACTCAGGGCGGCTTACAATTTCTTAAGCACAAATCAATGTGCTTAGCTATAGCCTTCATTCCGTGTATATGCCTGCTTATTAGGGCTTTTGCTTGCCCCCCCCCCCCACGGCATTTTTACATAGTCAGCTTATTGCTCCCAGCAATCTGGGTCCTCAGTTTACCTACCTCGAAAGGATGGAAGGCTGAGTCAACCTTGAAAAGGAATTGCTATTGCTATTTGGTTTTTTTAAAAAATGTGTATACTTCTATGTCATCCATGTACATAGTCGCAGAACTGTTCAGATTAATGAAAATAAAAAACAACTTACCTCTGTACAGTATTGTAGTGATTTTGACATCCTGAAGCAATCCCTTGTAATATTTAATGTATGGTTCACAGGGTGATAAGATCGACAGACGGGTATGTATTGATAAACGCAAGGCGTTCCTTTCATTGTAACAGGGTCTATCTGCTATCTCAGCTTTGCTGTGTTTTATGAATTAACAGTTTGGGGGTGGTTTTTTTGTACTTACAGTTTGTGCCTGTTGCTTGGTGTTATTTCTAGTAACAAACTGTCTATCTCTTGGTGTTTTTGGTGACTGATAAGGGAAACACAGTTGTTATGGGTGCTTTTTCTTTCTCCCAGGAGTCCTTGCATAACCAGTGGGTACTAAATGTAGTTTGACTTCTTTTGTCTTCTTTTAGTGTAAATTCAGTATTTGTTTACAAAGTTTAAGGAGTACTTTCTTTTCATAACCAGATAGAAAATAAAAAAATTGAGGTGTTTCCAAACCATGGTATTTCAAGCTAGTGTTCATCCTACATTTAATTAAATTATTTTCAGATTAAATTTTGTTTTATTAAGTGATTCACTCTTCTTGATTAGTATTTTCTGCTGATCATGCAGAATAAAATTTATATATTGAATGCTTTTACGTTTTGTAAAGTTTTTTGCTAAAGTTATAAATGGAACAGAACAGAAAGACGGTTTGATCTAGTGGTTAAAGTGCCAGGCTAGATGTTAAGGTCTCCATCCATGCCGAAGAAATTAGTCCACTCATTTCCAAAGTTCAAAGCTGTTTATTCCCCGGACAT
>JANHFM010005013.1:29911-40290 GCA_032468115.1 Grayia smithii | reverse complement strand
AGATTATTATGTCTAACTCAAACCACCCCCCTCCCTCCTTCAAACTGGCAACTTGAAAGAAATAGAAAGTCTGACACTAGAAAGCAAGAGCGCATGAGTTCAGGTCCTATCTTAGTCATGAAAACCAGCTGGGTGACCTTAGGGCTCTTAGTCTCTCTCAGCCTAACTCACCTCACAGTATGTTGGATGTACCATGTTGGTATTTGCTGTGTTATTTGTAAATAGTAGAGACAGGATATAAATAAACAAAAATACAATTGACAAAATACAATTGCAAAATCTATTGCTAATAAAAACTATCAACTATTTAAGGTAAAAAGACTGTTTGATTTTTTTTAAATATCAAAACCAGATAGAAATAGTCAGGAATAGATTTTAAAAATATACTCTGTTTCCCTCAAAATAAGACATCCCCTGATAGTAAGCCCAATCGAGCTTTTGAGTGCATGGCAATAAGGCCAAGTGCTTATTTCAAGGTTCAAAAAAATGTAAGACAGGATCTTATTTTCGGGGAAACACAGTAAATATTCTTATTGAGTATAACTATTGAAACTGTTTCAATAGTTAAATCTACAGAATGATTTTTATTTTCTTTTTATAAAAATAGCTTCAGATTATAGGGAAACATGAAGATAGCATGTGGCTACATCTTTTTAAAGCAAGTGGATGATGCAGCTGTAACCTATAAAATAAAAAAGAATCACAGAAGGGCTTTTTATCTTCCTTTCACCTTCCAAATGGCTTTAGAAGTCAATGATAAACACATTACCTAGAAGTAATTATATTTAGTTTATCGAGTCCTCTCAGCATGATACTAGTGTTTTAGGTGGTGTCATTCCATTGAAGTACACCAGATCAGGAAGCAATCACCACAAAAGAAAAAAAATATCTTAGAAATCCACATTATTGCATTTGCCATAATAACAGAATTTTGAAAACCTGATAGAATTTCTTTTTTACTCTTATTTATTTATTTATTTATTTATTTATTTATTTATTTATTTATTTATTTATTTATTTATTACATTTATTTGCCGCCCTTCTCCCGAAAGACTTGGGGCGGCTTACACAGGTTAAAAAAAAACAAAAAACAGAAAAGAGACAGAATATAAAATTAAAATTGAAATTAAAACAATTTACAAAAAGAATAAAAATAAAGGAGAATAAAGAAGAGAAAAAAAAAGAAATTAAAGAACCCGAGTCCCATCATACCCATTTATACCAGAGTCAAGGGAACAGTTTTGAGTTTCTTTCTTACATTTCTGATCTTTCTGGCTAAATTTATTACTTTTCACTTCACTTTTTCTGCAACATCTTTTTTATATTGTGATAACTAAAGCTGGATGCAGTATTCCAAGTGTGATCTTATAAAGGGTGGTCTCTGCAGTATAAAGCAGAGTAAACAGAACAGTACTGCTAGCAGTACTAGCAGTACTAAAGCTGCTAGTATAGTATCATGTGACCTTGATACTATTCCTCTGTTGATGTAGCCTTGGGCTGCGTTGACTTTTTTGGCAGCTTTGGGATACTGCTGGCTCATATTTAAGTGGCTGTCCACTAGAATTTCTACATCCCTCTCACAATTACTGCTGTTGAACCATCTCTTCTAAACTTGTACATTTGGCTTTTCTTGCCTAAGAAAAGAAATACATGTAACATCTTATTTTTCTCACCACCAAATTATATTTTTTTGGATAGGTTCTACTGTTGAAATCTATCAAGATTCTTCTGGATCCTGAGCCTATTCTAAAGGCTATACTAAGGCTATTCCCTTCAGTTTGGTGTTCTTTGCAGATTTGATGAGTTCCTCTTCTACCCCTTCATCTAAATTGTTTAGGAAGCTTTTGAAGAGTATTTCCCGGCATATAGATGTTGTTCCATTGAGGACTACAAATTGAGTATGGTTGATCAACCAGTTACAAATTCATCTGGTGGATGGATTCTATCTATCCTACATTTTTCTATCTTACTCAGTAATAGGTTTGTGGTCTATGTTATCAAATGCCTTACTGAAGTACAAATATACTATGTCCACAGCAATTTTCTGGTCCAGTAACTTAGTCATTTTGTCAAAGAATGCACTAATGTTTATCTGGCATAATCAGTTTTGACAAACCCATGTTGGCTTCTGGTAACAACTTTGCTTGTTTCTGGATGTTTGCACATTGCTTAATTAACTTTTCCAGAATCTTCTCATGCTGATTGGTCTGAAATTTCCTGGGTTCATTTTTCCCCTTTTTTGAAGATGAACACATTAGCTCTTTCCCAGTCTTTAGATAGTTCATTGGGGCTCCTGGATTTTTTTAAAGTTTTGGTTCAGTAGTTACAAGATCATGTCTGCCAGTTTCTTCAGAACCCCAGGATGTAATCCATCTGGTCCTAGTGATTTAAACTTGTCTGGAAAGATGCTGTCTTACAATATATTTTTTTGCCTATTTTGACTTGTATTCCTAAACTGTCTTTTGTGGTACTATTAGTGTTAGATTGGATTATTTTTATTATATATCTTTTAAATGATGCAACTCCAATTTTTCTTTTAATAGGTCTTTTTCTTTTGAACAATTTAAATCTCTCTAACTGTACATCCCAGACATGAGTTTCATCCCACCAAGTTTCAGTAATGGAAATAATGTCATACTTGCCCTCATGTACAAGTCCTCAACTTATGACAGAATTGTGGCAAAAATTTCCATTGCTTAGGAAGATGGTTGTTAAGTGAATTGCATCCAATCTTACTCTTGACACAGTTTGTTTTGCTGTACCATAAATTCTGTACAGATCTATATAATAAACTTATTCCTTTTAAATAAATTTTCCAGGTGACCAGATGAATTCCTTCTCATCTTTTTATTTTGAGATAGACAGCCTGCTAGTATATATAATGTAACTAAATTTTGTGCAGCTACACACACAGTGTAGCAATAAACATTAAGGGTATACTGTATATCTGGTAATTCAGTTCCCTATCCAACCTTGGTTCATAATCTTCCTTTTTAAAATCATATTCTTCTGCTATGGTTTGTGTTATTTTTAATGTGGAGTTTTTTGTGCTCTCTGAGCTTGGTTGTTTTCTTGCAGAAGATTCATTACCAACTAGATAACATCTTCAATAATGCAGTATTAAATTACATGGTCTTGTCTTTTTAGTTATATAGAAAGTTTGAGCAAGCCAAAAGTAGGAGAGAAGTCCTGTCAGTGGTGGACTGAACTGTAGCATTCATAGAATCACAGCAATATGTGTTTAGCTATTAGATTGCCTATCATAAAAGTTGTGTAGTAAGCCAGATAGGATTGCTACTACACAATAAAGTCAAGATTCACTTTCATCCAGTCTCCTTTTCTAGCTGATAGCAATAATCCCTAGCCCACTCTTCATAATAATTTTCTTTTCCAATTGTGAATACTAAGGATGCACAGTTCTCATCAGGCTGCCTTGGTATTTTATTCCCAATTTTTTTTTTCTGAAAATTTATTGTATTTCAAGTTTCTCCTAGGCCTGTGCATCCCTCACTTTTAGGGAATGGTTTTGATTGATTGATTGTTGGCCTTGAAAATTATGAATCAAAATATGAGGCAAGATGTAAAAGTAATGCAAACAGAAATAATATTTGTTTTCATTCTTTCCAGGGAAGCAAAGTGCAGACAAGGGTTGGATTATTAATGCTGCTTTGCACATGGCTAAGCAATTGCCCCATCGCTGTTACACATTTTCTTCACAATTCAGCAAATATTCCATTTGTATCCTTTGAAAAGAATTACCATTTAATGCTTCACTGTAGTAATTATATAAAGTTTCTATTGAAGGAGAGAAGTGACAGTTCACTAAAAGATATGTTTCTTTCAATGATGTAGCCAATGTTTGCAATTTTGACCTTATTATTATTATTATTATTATTATTAAAATATCTCACATTGTGCTCATAAATAGATTTATACTTTGTTAAAATTGGCATGCTGCATGTTTCTGTTATGGTATAATAACTATGTTTCATTAAATTTGCTTTGATTAAATGAATAAACAACTGATTGTTTTGCAGTTAAATTATTAAGATAAAAACCTGGCTGATGTTGAAAAGTTATATTAGAACTAAGAGAAGAAGCTCCCAGGAAGTCCAAAAACTGTAGCCAGGTTGGTAAATCAGTAAGTTTTATGAAAGAAGGCAGTGGCAAGCCACTTGGTATTGGTACGGAGTCATTGAATGAGATGACTCATTCAATTTCTTAGAAATTGAATAAATTAACAAATGAACAAACAAATAGATGTTAAGTTATCTGCATTGACATGGCCATTCAGTCAAAATAAATCAAGGAAATTGTTACCTTTTTACTCTAAAGTGTGATGCAAAGAAAAGGATTTGAGTCTCTAACATCCTTAGCCAATGATATAGCTAACAGGACAAATAGCAGAAAACCTTGGAGAAGAAGAGCAGCTGGTTCAAGGATTGTGTGCTCTATTACTAGGAATCTCCATTTATTACAATGACAATTCACTTGAGAATTATAAAAAGTGAGTAAATTGGCATTCATATTGCATTTAATATATTTTGTATTGTAAATACTGTATTAGGAAATAGATGAGCTTTCTATATAAATCAAGGCAAATACATGCTTTTTAATTATTTGTTATAGACTTTATGGCCCCAAAGTTTGAAACTGAAAAAATGACATTTGGAATTAGAGGCTGAGTTTCTCCAGTGATATTTAAGAATACTGTTGGCTTGAAAAAACAAAATAAAACATAACTATTTTTTAAATTATCATTTGGTTTGTCTTCTCATTGTTTCCAATATTCTGAAATTGCTTGATTTTGTTTTGTAATTTGTCTCAATTTATTTCACACTGAAATAAATTTCTCTACAAGATCTGAAGGCATCTTTTTTTCTTCCTCATCATTTTGGCTATTGCATACTATTTACCTGATAATCTTCTTCTTCCCTATCCTCTATTTATTAAAGAGAACCATAAGGTTTTGAGGGGCAGAGATATGATTAAAAAGAGGATTTTTTTTCAGCTAGAATTATTACATAATTTTGTTTTCCCCTTTAGAGAAAAACTAAAGCAGCTTATAGAAAAAAGGATTGGAAAGGAAATTTTTATTGAGAAATTGGGATTTATTAGCAAACATGAATTCTATTCCCGAGCAGCTCAGAAACCACAGCCAAACTTTTCTAGCCCTGATCATATGATGTTTGATCATGAATTTACAAAGCTGGTGAAAGAACTGGAAGGTGAGACTTGTTACATCATTTCTCCTGATTTTATTTGTTTATTTCTTGAAGTATTACATTTGAAAAAGGAGAAAGTACATTTTACCAGCAGTTCTAATTCTTTTTTTAAAAAAAATCTTGTGCCATCAATAATTTTATATAGATTAAAGGTATACAATTTCTGAAAATTCTGATGAAAAAGTTATGAGAATTCAGAGAAATTATACATTCACAGCCTTTATTATTGCACCATATAGAGAGGTCAATTTCTTATTTTTAGAAAAATATTAAACAAAGTATATTAATTTAATTTTTAAAAAGTTTGTAACCAATGGAGGTGTAGATTTCTGAATACAATGAAATGTAGCATCTCTTCATTCATTTTTACCGGCTTAGGACCATCAGGCTAGCAAAAAGTTAATTTTGAGAAAGGAGGAAGAAACCATTTACTTTGTGGCAAAATAAAGTAAATTATATATTATAGATACATATAGAAGATTAATGCTTCAAAAGAAACTGAAAACCAAATAGAGAAGAAGAGACACTAGAGCTCAGAATTCAAATGTTGCCACATGAAACAACTCCACAGTCTCATTTTCTGGGTTCCTTAGCAGGCTCTGCTTCTTCTTCTTCATTTTTCCATGGACTTCTGAAATTTTCACTTATATTGAGATAAAGCTTTTGCATATTTGTCTATTTCATGATTTGATATGAATATTTTGAAACAGCATTTTTCTTTAAATGTATGGTTTGTGTATTTTTTTCATTTTCAGTTTTGGGCAGAAGGCTTGAGAAAAGAATGGTTTGTTCTTTCTGAGATTTTCATATTTCTCCACAGAAATCAGAGTATATATATTATGCTTATGGTGTATTATTGTACTAGTATTTATTGAACTCATTTAAATGTGAAAAAATGGTGGAGAGTTAACCTCAGTGGGAAATTGGGGGGGAGGGGGAGGGTTTAAACATTGCAACAGGATTTCCACCGGGAAGTGTTTCCTGATCCATTGTTTATTGAACATTTTTTATCAAACTTTTTTTCATTTTAAAGTAACAGTATTATTGGATAAGAACATTTTTAGCATAATAAAAAAATCTGATTGATTGAGGAATACTGAATAGTTAATGATTAGGCATCTAGAATGCTACATTATTTCATTTAAATTGTCTAATATTACAAATAATCATTTTACAGGAGTTATAACAAAGGCAGTTTATAAGTCAAGTGAAGAAGATAAAAAGGAAGAAGAAGTGAAAAAAACTTTAGAACAGCATGACAACATAGTGACACATTATAAAAATGTCATTAGAGTACAGGTAAATAATGTATCTTGTTTTAAGTAAATTACATTTAATCTCAGGCATATTTAAAGAGGTACATCCAAAGCCCAAATTACACATATTGAAATGTATTTAAAATTATAGCATTTGTTAATTGAAAAAATGGAAATATTGATTTGTATTGAGCCTGAGGAAGAGAAGTTTAACTCATACATATCCAAAAATGTGCAATGCAGCAAAAGGCACCTTTTGATGATAAATTTGGTATATAAGTCATTATTTCCCCTTATTCATTGTAATTTTAATTCTGGCAGGCCTTAGGCTTTTTTTATAAGTGGCATGTTGTAAAATTATATATAAATAGCATCAAATAACTGTCAATTTAATAGATCTTAGTTTATGACATTTCAATGTATGGAATAAAATCTGTCCATACACAAATCTCATTTGCTATTTTATTGATGCATAAAATGCGTAAATTTTGTAAAACAGTGCAAAAACCTGTTCCCATTTTATATGCGGGTAAAATATATAAAATATACATGTATAAATTCCATTCAGATTTAATTGACATTCTATTTTAACAAATAATCTCTTCCTCCATTATTTCATTATGCAGTCTGTTGTTTTGCCCTCCATCAGGATAGCCATGGTTGCTATTGTTAGAATCCCTCTTGTTTTATATATAACTTAACAAAGGAAACATATCTAATACTCCTTTCCTGTATTCTCCCAACAATAAACTTGCATGGTAGACTGGGTAGAGTTCCTGGCCAAAAGTCACTCAACTATCTCTCATGCCTAAGGCAAGCCTAGAACTCACAGTCTTCTGGTTTCTAGCAACTTAATCACTACACCAAACTACCTATATAGTTCGTAGTCTTATATGTATAGCACATTGCTGCTATAATATGTATTACCTACATTCCATTTAATACTAGATAAGAATTGCAACCACTAGTTGTTAAGATTAAAAATATAGCTATAATACATCAATTGGTCAAACTTGTTACTCATACTTGAAAGATATTATAGGTATTTCTTATTTACTGACCATTCATTCAGTGACTGTTCAAATCAGTCTACCAAATTGTGACTGTCCCCATTGTCCCCTCAGGCAGGTGATCAGGATTCCAGCACTTGACAACCTGCACATTTATGATGTTTGCAGCATTCTGTGATTAGGATCGCTATTTACAATCTTCACAGCTGGCAAAATCAAAGTTGGTGGGATTTGCAAGTTGCAATCACATGGCATCACACTTAACACCCATAGTGATTTACTTAATGATTATAGTTGGAACTGACAAACTGTCATTGTAATGATTTTTCACTTTATGAAAATGTCATTTAGTGATGAAGTTGCCAGTCTCAATTATGGTCAGTAAGTGAGGACCCTTAGATCTTCTAAACTCTCTCCCGAATTACTTTTTGGAATATGCTTTTGACACGAAGAGGACCTGACCACTTATTGTACAGATAGACCTTGACTTATGACTACAATTGGGCTGAAACATCTATCACTAAATTTCAGACTATGTCTGAATTTATGATGTATTTTGCCTCATTCATTAAGTGAATAATGGTAGTTGTTAAGCAATTCTGGCTTCCCCCATTGACTGTGCTTGTCAGAAACCAGCTGGGGATTATGTGACTCAAGGACCCTGGAATTGTCATAAATACATGCCAATTATCAAGCATGTGAATTTCCTTCCCATGATCACAGAGATCACAGAGATGATCATAGAGAGGCAACAGGCATAAGTAGGAGGACGAATTGTAAGTCATTTTTTTAGTGCTATTATAAATGGTTGCTACATCTTAAGTTAAGGAATACCTGTAAATGGTAGAAGTAGAATAGTTTAGTCCTTGATACATTTTTTATCTTATCATGTTCCAGAGAATCCCCAAAACTATTTTTTATCTATATTGCACTAACCAAATATAGTTGGTCAGTTTAACATCTCAATTAGAAATCTAGTAAAAAAATTCAAGATCCCAGGAATAATTAGACAGTAGATCTATGTTAAAGAAATGGATGCAAACTTAATTTTGTTTCTTTTTATTTTATTTTAAAGGATCAGGAGCTTGAGGAATTGAAGAAACAAATAGAATCATTTAAAATTCAAAATGAACAGTTGCAGACAGCAGTTACGCAACAAGTTTCACAAATCCAGCAACACAAGGACCAATATAACCTCCTTAAAATACAGCTAGGTAGTAATGCTAATATTATTTTATGTAGTTTTTCCTGAGGAGTAACTTGCAGGCTATGGTATTTAAATTGTGTTGTGTTGCATATATTTTCAACAGCTCTAGAATGTGGTGATTTGACATTAATCATTAACAGACAATGGACTATTTAAGTACCTAGAGTCAATCTCAGAGTTTCATCAAGATTATCATGTATAAAGTGGGAATATTTTTTTCAAGAAATCCAAAAAAAGAAAGGGAGGTATAGTGGTGGAAATAAAAATTTAAACAGATAAATTAGACAGTTGCTTTAACTGATAGCACCAGTTTGGACCCACGGTGCCATCTCTCTCCACTTGCCTTAGAAGCTAAGAAATTTCTCATTTATATTTTGCTGTCAGCAGACAGTGATATCTTATTTAACATTGTTCAGTCTCAAAACCTAAGCAGGGTTGACCTTAATTAGTCCAAGGATGGGGAAACCACTTGACAATTCCCTGTAGGTTTTAGAGGGAAATTTAAAAAGCATTTTAACAGAAGACAGTGGCCATCTGATTTTTGTAATCCTGCCAAGAAAACTGCAGGAATATTATTACCCAACGATGAGCTTTAAAAAAAGGCATCTTTTCCTTTAGTTTTTTTTCTTTGCCTTTATCTTAGTTTCTATCAATCAGTTGATCAGGTATAAATCTGATACACCAAAATATCTCTAATCCAACTCTTGTGTATTAACCTTTTATTCATATTACATATAAATAGTCTTAAGAGTCTTCCATACACACCCACTTAAGCTCTTAGAGAAGTATCTTAGAGAATCAGAATATCTCCTCTTCCCCCTCCCCTCTTTAGTACATTTCTAAGCATTTCAGCAATTACCAGATACTGACCAGTAAAATAAGTTACATAAAATACCAATATTTCAAAGTTTTGCTTCAAGGAAAGCTAGTTTAAGAAGTGAAATATTTAGAACAATATTAAATAAATGATGTATTTATTTGTCCTGTTTTATTTACTATTTTATCCTGGAAATTCTGTTCCATTTCTCTGTCTGACAGTCAGCAAGTAGTTCTCTGATACAGTTGTCTAATTTTAGTTCTTCTGCATTAATTTCCTAGTAGAATTGTAATTTTGAAATACACTGAACTAAGAATGTTTTAATTTTCTATCTGAAATCCTAGAAGTTAATCATTTTATAATCTGCTTAATAGGAAAAGACAATCAGCATCATAGTTCCCACAGTGATATGGCTCAGATGAATGGTATTCAATCAGAAGAAATCAGCAAATTGCACATTGAAATGGAGGAATGGAAGCACAAACTGGAATTACTGCAAGAACAGCTAAAAGAAAAGGATTCTTTGATTGAAACCCTGGTGAGCAGTAAAGTTTCATTCTCAGTAATCAGCTTCTGATCTGGTCTGAAACCATCAGTTTTTCCTGATCAGATCTAAAATGGTGATTAAGATATTGTTTCCTTTCTTACTGCCAAATCACAGTAGACCATAATGACAGGGCAAAAATTAGAGCCTTTGATCATCGCCCTGCCCCCCTTGATTACTCCGAGGAAGGTTTTCTAAAATCATAAATTTCTTCTTTGATAAGAGTTGATGGATCTTGCTATTTTCCGCTGCATGCAAGAATAAGTAAAACAATTTCCGAAATACATTCTAATATCTTTATTTATATACAAAAATAAGAA
>JANHFM010005010.1:55479-67651 GCA_032468115.1 Grayia smithii | reverse complement strand
AGAATTTGTAATATTATATATATACATTAGAGATCTTCGTGGCTTCTGTCATTCAGAAAAACAATACTATAACATAAAATGCATATGATGCTAAAACACTTTATCCTAATTTGAATGTTGAAAAGGAAAAGCCCAATCTCTTGCTCCTGTGTTCTTATTTTGGAAAAAAAAATTAAACACCCCAGTCTTCCACGTATACATTTTTAAAAGATGCATAGTCAGGCTGTAGATGTTTATACTTGAGTAAAAAGCAGTATGATGCAAACATTAGAAGTCACACAGTTTACCTTTTAGCTAGAATAGGGATGGGACATCTTCAGATCACCAAGTTTACTCTTTTGGTCCTACCTCTTCCTTGAAATGGTTCTTCCATGGCTGCCTTTTAGTGCCATGTAATCCATGTACCTTTTTTCCTTATGAAAGGGAAGGATACTAAGAGCCTCACATTCAGCCTTATTCAGATGCCTGTCAGGTGTCACAGAAGCTAACTTCTGCCAGTTTTCTAGTGTATTCCAATCCCTAATATTGTCTAGTCTATGCAGTCAGCTGGGTACCAGGTCAGTGCCCTTGACCAACCCAACCCGCCCATCATCCAGCCTGGCATATGCATTGATCTCTAGACATTAGATATAATGCTGCCAGTGGAAATTTTATAGATATTAATTCCTTCTCACTCTCCCTGACAACTTCTACTTTTTGACTGCTGAGAGGATTTCTCTTCCTTTTAGTACTTAGAAGCACACAGCAACTGTTTAGAGATGAAAGGCCATTAGGAAGAATACTTAAGTGACCTAAAAAGAAGAGAAAATAGCTTGGAGGTTCTGTTTTTCAATGGAACTGTGAAAATTGGTTCAAAAGTAAGAAATAGCTTTTGACTTTTTTTCTACTTAAAATTACTGACTTGGAGAGCAAAGTTAGCTAGCAGTTTGCTATTCCTAGTGCAATTGACTAATGCTGCTAGAACTGTACTTGTTCTTTCTTAATAAAACAAGACTTGATAGTAAGGAAGGACAATGGATCACATTGACTAATTTGAGTCTGCTAAATTGGGACCAGAAGCTATTATTTGTTCAAAAAGTAAACAGGGTTTTTTCTAATCCTTTTTCAGAGATTCTCAAACTTATTTTTTTTCACTATCAACATTAACATATTAAAAATAAAGATTTTAACAGTTTATTTGAGAAAATGTTGTTATTGTACCACAAATACATGCATAACCCATTATTTTGTAACATGTTTTTCTTCAGAGTTATCATCATCATCATCAAAACCAATGATGTATTGTGAAAATAAAGCACTATAGCTCAGGGTCTTATTAATCTCTGTTCAGTCATCCAATCTTCATTTTATGAGTTTAAGGACAACGATAGACTCTTCATTGTCCTAAAATTTCATTATGGACCACTTGTCTTGAACTCACAAGTCATTTGAAAGTTTCTATTGTATGCATTACGGCAATTCTCTTTAGCTAACGTGAAATACATTATGATGTTCAGCTTCCATGTTTTCTCTTATTCATGATCCCATACTGTACAGTATATTGAAAAAAAGTCATATTTAATTGTCCTTGAACATCCTTGAAAAGGCAAAAGTTTTACTTTTGAGGCATGTCACAAAATCCTAGTAGGTCAGAATGTGTGAATATATATGTAGGTCACTTATGGCCTGATGAATATGTCTTTAGTAAGTGTGGAATACAGCTTTTCTTATGCACTATTCAGTAACTTAATTGATTCATATGAATCATGGGTTGATTTTTGTATTTTAATGGGTATCTGGACTCACTTAATTGCTCAATTATCAGTTAATGCAAGGACAAGGACTCTTTCTTCTTTTAAATTGGACATAATTTTATTATAGTCTCCATAAATGTTGAGCTTTGGGGCCAGTGGCATTATTAATACAGATTTCAATGTAGTGCAATGAAGACAAAAGACAAAAACAAAAAGACAAAAACAAAAGAAGTCAAATCATAAACATAAATAGCTTTTATAATTACCCTCTGTGGTTTCTTTTCTTTTTGATTCATCATCAGAGTCATAACAATTTGTAAGGCATTAAGTTCAAAATCATTAAAAACAATATAAAAGTGTTTGCAAATGATGCCTGACTGTGATATACAACACTTCCAAGTAAAATGCAGAACTATAATTTATGTTTTCATTTCAAACATTTTGTCATAGCCTTTTTCAAGTTAAAGGAAAGGAGATACTTTTTTAAAAGCCCAATAGTTCCTTTGGGATCATACCAGGAAATAAATTCTGCAAGTTAAATGACCCATTGTCATTCATAAACATCACTTATGTTGATAACAGGTTATGTTATCAACATGTTATTGAAATATTTTTTCAACAATATTTTTAATGAAATAGGCAAGTAATTCACAACTAGCTTCCCCAATATAAGTAAAATGGTATCATGGAAAAGCAGCAGAGACTACACCCATTATAAGTAATCTTAGCAAGAATTTTCTTTGATAGATAGGAGATTGATGTAATTGCTAAAGTTGAGTAGATTTTCTTTTATACAGATCAATCATTCTGGATGAAAAGATTAGAAAGTCAGGTGCAAAACAAAAGTCTAAGCCTGTTTCTCTCATATTTACATAATTTCACATAGACAAGCATTGAAGTATGAAGTATAAAATAAATGTGTTGAATTCCATAAAAAATGAATTAACACTCATGCTCCATCCCAGCTATAAAGTTGCTTAAGGTTTTATGAAATACATGTGCCTTATGACAAGAAAAAATGAGTATTAATTTGCTGAAATAGGAAGAAGATTCATGACTATTGCAAGCTATTTGCTTATTTTATGCAAAATGGTTCAGAAAAACTTCAGTGGAGTTCAGGATTAGCATGCAGGTTTCTATGGTGCATCATTTAAAGGCATCACAGATGAAAATAATACACCCAACTACTTTGTTCTATATAGTACACAAACCTGATTGGATTGTGCCTATTTTCTAATAACATTTCTGCTCAGAATTTTGGACTTAATAAATTCCAAGTGTTCCTTGATACTTCAGACTTATTAATTGTGACATATTAGAGTTAGACCAACAAGCAATAGCTTAAATTTGTGCCTTTTAGTACCTACACCATGCAAGGTGAGATGGGCTACAAATATAAGTAACAAATACGTAAATAAAATATCAAGCAATAATTTTCATCTTATCTTACTTATTGAACAATTCCTCCACCAGGTATTTGGTCCAAATATGTATTTGGACTAATACATATGCCATAATAACAGGAGAAGATTTTTCTCCTAGATCAACACTCAATATTTCTGCTAATGTCTCATATACAGAGATTGAAAAAAATGTTGCCCAAGACTCCAGGAAAGTATTTATTATTATTTATTTATTTATTAGGCATACTTATATGCCGCCCTTCTCCTGAAGGACTCGGGACGGCTTACAGATAGCAAATATCACATATAAATATGACAATAAAAAGAGTTTAAAATTTAAGTTTAAAAACTAATTAAAAAGAAGTTTAAAAATACAGTTAATTATTGATTGAATAATCCAATTATCCAATTTATAGAAACAGCCAGGAACTACATAACTTTCATTTTATTAGCAATTCTATTAGGAAAATCCTCCATCATCATCACCATCACCACCACCATCATCAACAATTCAGTACTCCTCCACAATCAGAAAACAGAGAAAGAAGAAGCAAAGAAAATGAATATTTAATGATAGAAAACTTGAGAATGTTCACACATAGGATACTTTCTGGTATTGTTGATGAATCCACTACTCATGTGGAATAATATAGTAATTTATTGTTATTTCTTTTTCAATAGTTTATCTGAATAATGTTATTATAATATATCTTGAGTCCATCTGCAGAGAAAAATAGGAGCTCACTTGGCTACTAACACCTTAGTTTGCAGCACACTGTGGTTCCTGCAATTTGTTTCCTGACCACACTTTCCTAGCCAAGAGCTACTCACTAGGAGGAGGAGGAGGAGGAGGAGGAGGAGAAGAGGAAGAGGAAGAGGAAGAAGAAGAAGAAGAAGAAGAAGAAGAAGAAGAAGAAGAAGAAGAAGAAGAAGAATTCTAAATGTTTTATGCTATTCTTCAATGTTCTCATGAACATTGAAGATACTAGTTCACAGAACTACTCTATTTTTCCATCATTCTAAGTTCACAATAGACATTTTTAGAGATGTGCTTTATTTGATTGATTTCCATAGCTTGTAAATAAATCAAAATACAGCTGAAATAAACTCTCCAGCAAAGGCAAAAAAATATATCTAGCATAGTCAATAAAATTAGACCACAATATGCTATTTCCCTTTTTTTAATGTTAATGATAACTCTCCAGGTCTGATGATTACATTATTATTATATATTTATACACTGCTATGATTGCATGGCCTAAAAAGAATCAGCTGTGCATATGTATGGAAATAGACCTTAACAGATTTCACAGATATTTAAAGCCGATCCTCACTCATGCTGGCCCACCACTTACTACCACTTTACCAGAATGGTGTAATCCTGTAGCCAGGTTGCTGACTAGCCCTCGAGCCTATGAGGTAAGTATACAATTTCATGTGCATAATTTTTCAATATTTTTGATGTATGGATGTATTATATAGCTTTCACTATATGTGATGTTGACACCTGGAGTTTTGTCATCCAATTAATATAATATGGGATCTTTCCTCTGTCATCCTCTAGACTAAAAGATTTAGTTCTGATTCTGAATTTTCTGGTCATCTTGCATGACAAAACTGATATTTTCAAACTGAATTAAAGGATGGACATTCAGAATGGAAATATATTGTGACACATATAAACTAACTCTATTTAATTATTTTATGATTAAAGTCTCGTTCAGCTCAAGTTCAAGTTATCAAGCTATGACAACTTAAAATACTGGTTTGAACTCTAGACTTTTTCAGTAGCATACCATTTTAAAAATGTGAAAAACAGCTGACACCCATGGAGATAAATGTACAATATAGTAGAAAAGCTTGCAACCAGCACCATCTTGTTCCCATCAGCTGCTTTTAGAGTTGTTTTTAAACATGGTTAAATATTCTTTTGAAAATCAAGGTTGGCATAAAAATTTTGCATGAATACTCTTTACCTGCCAAGCCTTAAACCATACCTGATTTGTGGAGTAAGTTTGGATTTTTGTAAAGTAGAAACCATCCTTGCCCAACCTAGGCAGCCTTGCAGGTCATCAACTGGGGCAGGCTGCCAAGAAAAGTAAGGTATTCCTCATTTATGGAATCTTCTGTCTGCCATTTCTTCAATCTGGACAGCCCCAACAAATTCACACTCTTACTAGTTTGAATTAGCCATAACATTATATCTTGTACTCAGAATGTAATATATATTTAAGTGAGACGTGTATTTTTTTTTACCAGCTTGTATATAGAGTTCCTGGATTTAAATCTTCCCTATGTACTTCAGTAAGAAAGGCAGCTTGATTTGGATATATCCCCAACCATTGGAGATTCAGCATTGTGAAATGAATAGTTAGATCCCTTTTATGGAGGAGTTGCCCTTCTACTTCTTCAATAGCGGCAACATTTTTCAGTCAACAGCCATATTAACCCCAGAATAATCTCTGGAAAGCACATATTGAATGGGCCAATATAGCAGAGAGGGCCCAATCCAAACTAAATTTTGTCACACTGACACCTCTTTCTCTTCCATCTTATTAGCTATCTTTATCTGACAGTGTTTCTCTAACTTTCTCTTTTCCAAACAGTACAATATGTGGAAGGAACATAAAGTTTTTAGCAGACAAGTAATTTTACAGAGATCTTTTCAAATTAGACTCAAAGATGGAATCTCTGATTTCTACACATCTTTGGTCGGTATAGATAGACACATGTGTACTCAGGGTCAAGAAGGTCCTAGCTTCAGCAGACAATTTATATAAAAATTGTCACTTGGTTGTGAGATACATGCAATATAAATTTAATAAATAAAAATCATTTATATGAAGTAAATATTAATTACTTTTTAAATAACATTAAAATTCTATTTGTTATGAATTTAAGAAATAGGGATATCTATTTAATCTAGAGAATTGTTTACACATTTGTGCCATTAATAAGCAAACATTATTTCTTTGGTTTCTCTATTCTTTATCACAAAAACGCCTAGGAACAACTGAAGGATGAAGATGGGGACTTTATTGTCAATAATGATGAACTGACCCTGAATTATGAAGCTTCAGACCACGTTCCTGTGCCAATCCAGAACAGAACAGAATCATCTCATCCTGCTGGGAAAGAAAACATCTATGATGGTGATCTTGGCTTAGGAGGATATGAAATCCATTCCAAACCTGCTTCAGGTCAATCTGAGTTTGCTTCCTCAGCCTGATATCCATTAGAAAATATATACTATAAATATCAGAAGCAGGAGAAAAGTGCATTTATTTTTTCAACATTAGCAAGAAGGACATAAACAGAAAAGAAGCAAGACCTTGCTGAATCTCACCCTAGAATTCGGAAGAATAAGAATTTTTAATAATTCATAAACAGTCTATTACTACACTTAATTTTTCTGATAGTGGTCATTTTAACAATGAAAACAAAAGCATCACCTTTCTATTATAGGGACATTGCATATGTGCTTGTGGGCTGGATCATGCTTGTTTGCACATGCACAAAACATTTTGAATATTTTTTTCCCCTAATTATTCAGGAAGAGAGACAATGAGATTTTAGTGAACTAGTACATGCTTCCAAAATCACAGATATATCAGTATTGTTTCTCTCTTCCCATGTAGAGCCTTTTGCAATAATTTGCCATGATTTGCCATTATTTTCCCCTACTGTGTACTAGTCTGACAGCAAGTGGTCTACCAGAACCATTTGTTAATATTTGAGCTGCTGAAATTTAAATATATCAATAACAGAGACCTTGATTTTACCATAATAGAGCATGATTGTTAGTATAAATAGCAATTTTACTCCCTGCTACCAATCCATTTGCTGCCACTCCCATGAAACAGATCATAAAGCAAATACCGTGTGCTGACTTTCCTCAGATTGCCTGATATTTCGTGCTTATACCTAGAATCTGGCAGGACAGAGAACATGAGTATCACATTCAAGTCTTCTAAAATAATGTCTGCTACATTTCTTCTCATTTCCTATACAGTAAGAGATGAGAGAGAAAGAATTACCATACTCTGTATGTTTACACAGAGGGAAAATGTCAGCTGAATCATCCATTATAAACACAAGTACTTATAGTATCAGGAAAGTTGATGACAGCCCTCCAATTTTTTTTTCCTGAAGGCAGTTCTCTATATCTTTATATATTAGAGACTCACCTCTTGAAGAGCTCCAGTATGGACAGAATCTCCTAGTTGCACTTGCAATCCTTTCATATCCAAATACAACTGCCTTATAATCAACCCTTTAATCCAGTTGCTTCTTTAACTGCCAGGAGCTTTTCAGTGTTTTAGTCCTGCCTGGAAACTAATTGAAAGTGAAATATTTTGCATGTAATGTATATTTTATTTCTGAGTTACTGCCTTCTGCAGCCATCCATGACCATACCACATTTCTATCTTAATGCTCAGTATAGTGTTGCACTTAGCATATATTCTGGGTTATTTAGCTATCCTCGTGCAGTCTGATGGGGGGGAAATTACTTTTAAATGTTTGCAATTCCAGTAAATGCTCACAGATAGATGAGATGGGATTCTTGCATGTATTTTAGTGGTGCGGTGGTAGAAATGAAGGTGTGAGAATTCTTATTTTTCCTTGTATACTTATCTCTCCAACAAGAACCTTTTCAGATTAATAAGCATGAGCAGCCAAGGAAGCTGCAAAATGATAAGAGATGTCTACCAGAAAGCTACACCATCAACCACTTTATAACAATAAAACAAGCTCAAAAAACTGCGTGAAGAATTCCAACCTATACTTAGAATGAAATGGAAAAGCAAACGTCACCTTGACAGAAAAAGAAATCTTTCTGATTATTGACAAACCAATTTTGACACAGTATTAACTCAGTATCTGCTAAAATAGAAAATTGTTGCAGAATTACAGAAGGTGTGTAGAAAAATGTAGGAAGAACTGCTGGTCAGTGCACCAAGGTTTCCATTGTTTGAGTCCTGGAAGCATGTGATTTGTTGCCATCCAAGATCTACTACTATTTCTGTCCTTCCACTTAAAAAGAAAGTATATAACAGTAATATATAAGTTCAAGTATTGCGTTGTTCTATTATTTTGGTTCATACAGCATATGTATTCAGATTCTTCAAAACTCATGTTTCAAATAGATTTTACAAAACGAGAAGCCAAGAGTTGAGAAATGCCAAGAATCTATGTAAGCTTTGACCTTCATCTTTCATACTGTATGTCACCTGTAAGATTTTTGATCATTTTTGACTTTAGTAAGAAGAGGACAATTGCCACTTTGCAACTATATTTTGAGTATTTTAATGTGAAATATTTTTAGGCTAAATGGTATGATTAGAACTGACCTCATGTACTGGATCATGTACCTCAACACTGCTGCTTCATAACAATTTTTCATAAATTATGAGAAATTGTCTCTCCTTTTTTCAATACCAGCACATGGATTCTTCAGCACTCACACATCAACTGGCATGAAGCATTTGAGAGTCTCATATTGAATACCGCAAATACATGCCAAAGAGGTATTTACATATCCGTCTCCATGGAAACCACCTTGTCCACTGTCACATATCTAGAAGGTAGAAAAAGGCAATGTTATAGCAAACAGGGCTTAAAATCTCATAGGACTGCATAGTTAGATGGTGTACCTGCATTCTAGTATAGAGTATGACATGTCTAGCTTTTGGATAAATTACCTAAATACTGCATATAGTTTTTGGCATGCACTTGAAATTAATGACTATAGCACATAAGATTCCCTCCCTAAGATAGTCTCTAGCTCAGTGTTTCTCAACTTTAGCCACTTTAAGATGAGTGGACTTCAACTGCCAGAATCCCCCAGTCAGCATGCTAACTGAGGAACTCTGGGAGTTAAAGTCCACGCATCTTATAGATACGAAGACTGAGAAACATTGGGCTAGCTAATACTTAATAATAGTGATCCCACATACCTTCTACCCTATGCCAAGAAATGGCAATTGAAATCTGTGAACTGAAGGATAAATAACTCTAAAGTTGCATCTTTTTAATTATCTAGCCTCCTGTTTATTCAGCTTGTCTACTGAAGGTTAAAATAGTGAGGACATGAATTCAAGCAGAAATTCAGCATGTTCAACTATCAATCTCATCTACAGTTTTTCACATTTTGAATGGTATATTTTGGCAAATTCAATATCACAAGGTTTACATGCAGGATATTTATAGGATGGTGCTTGCAGGAATGTCCTTGTCACATGCTTAACCCTCATATTGCATAATGCATTTCCACAGACATGCTATTTCATCTCAGGAATGCAGCATGAAGTTCCTTATTAAGCAGCTGTGAAAAAGTTATTGTTGCATATGCCAAGCGTTGAAGTTTATAAAACCAACTTTAGAAATGACCAGTAGGACTACATGCCAAGACTTCTTAGTAAAACAGTGAATGATTGTAAATGTAATAAATTTTGATTCCATCATCAGTGAAAATGGCAACAAAAACATATATGTAATCAAGTTTTAACCCTGTTTTTTCAGTCTTGCTATACTGTCACATTTCATCAATCGCCAGTTGAATGCGATAGTACAGCAATCATGTTAATCATAAATTGAAAGCAGGAATCCTAAGATCAAAAACTGACATGTTGTATTTAATTTTCTTTCAAAAACATGAATCAGACTTTTTTAAAGGAGCTCACTTCCTACAATGAAAAATATATTTTTACTATTCTGATAATTAATCCTAATCAAAAAGTCTCTTCTATATTTACCATTTTCTGGGCAATACCTGGCTTTTTTCAGCAGAAGCAGCAAGAAAAGAAATGAACAGTTGCCATGTCAGCTGGGACTTAACGCCACAAGAATAAGAAGAGACTGCTTGCTGGGTGCTTCTGGAAAGGAAGGAATGTTTATACTATATAATAAATAAATGAACTATCTTACCAAAAAACTGCAGGTCCATACAGAATTCGTTTAAAATGTACAATTAAAAGGTATAACATACTTCAATACAGGGATTGTATCTCAGTATAAGAATTAAGAACAATTAGATTATGTTTTGTTGTGTATAAGTTCTATAAACATTGTGCAAAGAGCATTGTGTTAGATACAGTTGATGGATAACTTCTAACCAAAAGAAAAATATATTAGGCTGAAATGTTCCAAATTTTGTTAACTTTGATGTACTGTAATTAAGTGAACAGAATGAAATGATATTTCTCTCACCTAGGATTTTCTATCTTCATCTCAAATAAATTTTGCATAGCTCCTCACTCGAGAACTCAATTTTTAACGAGAACAGAAAGCACAAACTCATTTTCTGTCCTAATTCCCATTACACTACTTGACTTTCCCCCTTCCCAACCATAATAACCCAGAATAATATTAAGAAGCATTATTTGGATAGATGGAGAGAGAGAAAGAGGGACAGAGATAATATCAGCCCAGATCAATCTACTGTAGGATAAAGACTCATTCCTAAAGCTTCTGCATTATGATCTTCCACACTGGACCAGTGCAGGTTGATAGATGCTTTTCAATTTTGCAATCTAGGGCTGAGAGAGAACAACTGGCCCAAAGTCACTCAGATGGTTTCATTTCTCTAAGGGAGGACCTTTATCTGGGTGTCCTACTCCGTATCTAACATCTGAATCACTATACTGCACTAGATTGTTGTTTTTAATTTTCTCCCTGTGCCAATGTAAATATACAAGAAAAGAGTGGACTACCACTGTTTGTCCGAGATGGTATAAATACTCCTGCCTTCGGCAGGGGATTGGCTTAGAAGACCTCAAAGGTCACCTCCTACCCTATGATTCTATTATTCTAAAATCCTGACATTTTGCAGGTTTCTATACAAATTTGAAAAAAGGTGGCACTGCTCTAAGAGTTGCACTAACTTTAATGAGTGGATTCCTTAAAGGTGCAACATCTTTTGAGTGGAAGCCTGAAAAATGTCAGATTTTTTATTAAAAAAAATAGGGAATTGTTGCATTAGTACAAGATCCAAGTCCTTTTTAAAATTAGTTTTGAAGCATATAGAGCTATACTTGATAAACCTTAACTGTTATTACAATCTGTGAATTCTGCAGATAATTATCAGAAAGATGTCCCAACATCTTGGGAAGAAAAGACGCTAATTATATAGGTAAAGTATCATGTGACTAGATTTACCCCTCCACCACCCACTCATGGGTTTTCATATACTTACTGCTAAATACCTAGAATAGAATTACAATAGCATGAAGGATTTCTTACAATTGTTAAAGAAAGTTGATACTCATGGCACATGAGACACTAGCCATAGAAGAAGAATACCTCTGTTGAAGTATCCTAGTAATAGCACTATAGCAATAGCACTTAGACTTATATACCGCTTCATAGTGCTTTTACAGCCCTCTCTAAGCAATTTACAGTCAACATATTTCCCCAACAATCTGGGTTCTCATTTTATCCACTTCGGAAGGATGGAAGGCTGAGTCAACCTTGAGCCAGTGAGATTTGAACTGCCAAACTGCAGCTAACAGTCAGCTGAAGTAGCCTGCAGTGCTGCACTCTAACTACTGTGCCACCTTGAGGAAATGTTAGCATTAGACCTACACTAGAAAATCCTACCTTACATGGGATAAGATAGTTGACAGCTATTGTCTGCTCTGAATATTTTTAGACAGTGGAAATCTGTCCATCATATTCAACCAGAACATTTTCAACATAAAATATGAAATTAAGAACTTCTCTGTAATAGCACTTTCTTATGACAGTTCATAAAACGTAAGGAAAATCAAAGTTCAAATAGCAGTTGCACACATGAACTATAATACTAATATCTGGAGTTTTTTATGGATATCAGATAGCAGAGAAGATGGCTTACCAGCAACCATATCAACTATTTCCTTAAGCACCACATTCAACCAGATGACACCCAGCTGTATATCTCCGCCCCATGTCTTGTTCGTTCAGTGAAGCAGTGGATGTAATGTGCCGGTGCCTGGAAGCTGTGAGGGTCTGGATGGGAGTCAACAGGCTCAGACTTAACCCAGACAAGACTGAGTG
>JANHFM010005010.1:39848-55379 GCA_032468115.1 Grayia smithii | reverse complement strand
CTGTGGCTAGGGGAACTTTTGCACAGGTCCGCCTGGTGCACCAATTGCGACCCTACCTGGACTGGGAGGCTCTTCTCCCAGTCACTCATGCCCTTGTCAACTCACGACTGGATTACTGCAACACACTCTACATGGGGCTACCCTTGAAGAGCATTCGGAGACTTCAGTTGGTCCAGAATGCAGCCGCGCGGGCTGTTGTGGGTGTCCTGAGATACACCCACATATCATCAATTCTCCGTGAGCTGCATTGGCTTCCTATTAGTCTATGGGTGCAATTCAAGGTGTTGGTCATTACCTATAAAGCCCTATATGGCTCAGGACCAGGTTATCTCCAGAATAGTCTCCTACCCTGCGTCTCCCTGCAACCAGTAAGATCCCACAGAGTCAGTCTTCTCCGGGTTCTGTCAGCTAAACAATGCCGTCTGGGGGGTTCGCAGGAAAGGACCTTCTCTGTGGCTGTTCCGGCTCTCTGGAACCAGCTACCTCCCGAGGTCCAGACTGCCTCCACCCTACTGACCTTCTGCAAAGCAGTCAAAACCTGGCTTTTCCGGCAGGCATGGGGCGACTGTGATCTAGCGAGATCCGGCCCCTGACGCGATATGAATGTTTCTTTTTTTTTGCTGTTTACTGTTTTTAAATTACTTTTAAATTTTTATAAATGTAATTCCTTATGTTTTTTACTGTGAGCCACCCAGAGTCCTTTGGGAGTTGGGTAGCATATAAGTTTGTTTGTTTAATTAATTAATTAATTAACCAGAGCACCTGCCACTGACTTATCTGTAGAACAGAACCTTGGAAAACCTGTAACAACTCATGGATAACAGCAGCCAGTTTTTACATACTGTCTGAAATTTCACATAAATTAATGGATTCTTTTCTCCTAAGAAAAATAAGTACAAGTAGCTAAGAAGGTTTAGGATGTTCCATATTTTAAAACATAGGCTGGGATAGGATGGCTGCAAATCATAATCCAAAATTCTCCAATTGATACTAATAATTGTCTTTTGGCTACATAATTAAAATACCAGCACAGGCTAGACGGAGCAGTCTGCGGATGAAATTATATTACGAAGTGGACCATAATGGATGATTTTTTCTTTATTAAATTATAACATAATTAGTCATTTCAATAGTAGGAATCTATAGTAACTTCCAACTGTCACTACAGCACTTCATCACCAATGAAGGCTGGTTTCACATGGCCTTACCAAATAATCTGGTAACAGATTAAAATCTATAAATCACCAGTATGGAAATGGACATTACAGATCAGGTTTCATAATTAAGTGGTTCCAGATACATTAGGCTACAGCTTCTAAAATCCAGATAGCTTAAAGAAAGCTGTTATTGGATCATAATTTTGATTTCAGATCTCAATGCAGCACAGCAACTTAAGTTTGAGCAGGAAATAAAAAATAAATGCTTTCAATGTCCTTGTGAGTGATTCCAGTTTTTTCCTCTCTGTACCTAGTACAGAGGTGGGTTTCAGCAGGTTCTGACCAGTTCTGGAGAACCGGTAGCAGAAATTTTGAGTAGTTTGGAGAACTGGTAATAAAAATTCTGACTGGCCCTGCCCCCATCTATTCTCTGCCTCCCAAGTCCCAGCTAATCAGGAGGAAATGGGGATTTTGCAATAACCTTCCCCTGGAGCGGGGAGAGAATGGAGATTTTGCAGTAACCTTCCCCTGGAGCTGGGAGGAAATTAGAATTTTGCAGTAACCTTCCCCTGGAGTGGGATGGGAATGGAGATTTTACAGTATCATTCCCTTGCCACGCCCACCAAGCCATGCCCTCAGAACCAGTAGTAAAAAAAATTTAAACCTACCACTTGCCTATTGGCCATTTATTCACCATTTTCCATGCACCCAACCCATTCAGAAATTCCAGTAGGAAAGTACAAGACCAATGAAAGGATGCTACAGGATTGTAAGTCTTCAGCTTACAATCATTCATTCAGTGACTTTCAAAGTTACAACAGCACTGAGAAAAGTAACTTATGACCATTTTTCATATTTACAACTGTTGCAGCATTCTAATGGTCATGTGATTAAAATTCAGATGCTTAGCAGCTGTTTCACATTGATTATGGTTGCATTGTCATGTGATCACCTGTTGCAAAGCCAATAGAGAAGCAAGATTTACTTAACAATCATGCTACTAACAACTGCAGTGATTCACTTCACAACTACAGCAAGGAAGTTCGTAAAATGAGACAAAACTTACTCAACAAATGTCTTGCTTAGTAATATAAATTATGGACTCAACTGTGGTCGTAGGTTGAGGACTACCTGTATTCCTTTTCCTCAGTTTTGTCACTTCACATGATCACAAAGCACAGCATAAGGATCTTGGGGGTTAGCAGTAAATTTCTCTTTGGGGGTATAAACCCAGTGAAACCTGTTTAAATCTTATCATTTAAAGCAGTTTGGGAGGAAATGTGAATCTTTCTTATGAAGATTCCTGATACTGTATATGCATTCCCTGCAAACCAAAACTTTCACTTGTAAAACATTCTAATTAGTTTTATTGCAAAGCAATCATAAGATGCCCTGAAGGGTTCCATCGTGTAGGCCCTTTATTATTCTTTTATTAGCTATTTAAAAATATTTAATAAAGGCTGCAACAGAAGGCAAAGCTGACTTTCATGATTAGCAGATAATCCCTATTTTTGCAGCTGATGCCTAGAGTCCTTCAAAATGCTAGCCTAAAACCAAGACAGGTTTGATATTTATGTCCTGAAGTGATGCACATCAGGAGAAATTCTAAGTGGTCATGTAGATTTCTGATAACTGAAACATTTTTCCCCTATGGAGAAATCTTCCTAGTAAATACAAATTTGCCAGCAAAAGAGACACCACCACCACCTCCACTAAAAAGGGGTAGAGAAGGGTCAGGACAAGGTTATAGATGAGATCTTACCCGATAAACTTACAGTACTAGACAGCAGCCAAATCCTAATTAATTTCCACTACAGATACATTAGTTCACCAACAAAATAAGCACCTCTTCTGAGCTTGTAGAAATTTGGATTCAGTACAGATTCAGTTTATGTAACGGCTTTGCTACATAGGATTTGCTGGATTGTGTTTTTGTCATTTCTCAGTAATAAATATACTACTGCAAAAACACTGCTCATGATTTGGTGTTTAGTTGTTGGAGAGAGTTAAGATTTAGAGATGAACCCTTATATTCATCTGTCCCTAGGCACTGCCATCTGTGCAACTGTGTAGAACTTCTGCTAAGCCAGGATTTATTGAATAAACTTAACATGCTAAGCCAAAACCAAACAAACCATATTATTGGGAGCAACTTAGAGAGAAGTCACACATACACAAAATCAAAGCTGATAGTCTTGCACAGGCTAACAAGGGTGCTGTCAAAATTTACTTTCACTTTGCCTGAGTAAGCTTATAGTGAACCTACCCAAGCAAAGCTTAGAGCAGCGTTTCTCAATCTCAGCAACTTTAAGAAATGTGGAATTCAGTTCTGAAAATTTCCCAGTCAATATTGGGAGTTGAAGTCCTCATATCTTAAAGTTACTGAGAAAATGAGAGATGATGTAGAAATTTATGAAACCATTCTCCTATAATCTATCAGCTGCAGCCTTGTCAGAAGCCATGGCTTCAGGAAATAGGTTTGAATACTATATATGCTTGCTGAGTTTAATAATGCAGAAAAATCTATGTCCATAGTTGATGGATTATGCAGGATGCTACTTATCCATCTTACAGCTATAGGCAAAAATATACAAACAATGTGCATTGAGACAACTTCTCCAATCAAGGCTAAGAGAAACAAACTTGACTGGGTCTCAGAAATCCAATAATTATAACTTTGCTAAAAGACTCCTACCAATGTAGAGTATATTCTGTTGCCTGAGTTATAGCTCACTACCCCTCTGTAACACTTGATCATGATGTAACAATGCACATGATGAGCCGCGGTGGTGCAGTGGTTAGAGTGCAGCACTGCAGGCTACTTCTGCTGATCACTGCCTGCCAGCACTTTGGCAGATAGAATTTCACCGGGCTCAAGGTTGAGTCAGCCTTCCATCCTTCTGAGGTCGGTAAAATGAGGACCCAGATTGTTGGGAGAAATATGCTGACTCTGTAAACCGCTTAGAGAGGGCTGTAAAGCATTATGAAGCAGTATATACCGGTAAGTCTAAGTGCTATTGCTATTGCTATGATCAGATACAGTCCAAGTTAATAATGATAATAATTAACCTGCTATACACAAAGGAAAAATTAAGCCTTTCCAGATGTACAGAATATGTTGACCCAAAGGAAATACTAAGAAGGTTTTTTTCCCACTTAATCTATCAATAGGTTAGAAGAAAGAGGAAGTACAAAAGCACACATATACTGGTATTCTAAATAGCTTGACTTAAGATGGTATCAAGTCCAGGCAGACAGAATGACAATTGCTATACACTGGGCAATTAATTGGCAGACTAGTGGCACAAACTTCCTCTAAACTGCCTTTCTCTCTTTTGCCTGTTAAATATTGGGTCCCTGTAGCTATTCTGTAAACTTGATTCATAAGAAAAGTCCAGACTTGAGGCAAGCAAACAAATATATCCATGTTCATCACAAGATAGATCATAACTGATGTTTTTAAAGCCATAAGTTTCCAGCAATGGCTAAACTCATGGTATAATGACTGTCAGAATCAACCACCAAACACCACAGTATTTTTGTGTATTATTTAATAATTCTGTTATTTAATTCTATTCATGAAGGACCATACAACTTCAGTTATTCAGTGTCATCGTTTGAAAATACCTGATTTAATGCAATGTGTAAAACCAACCAATGAGAACATTTGTTCTGTGCACCAAACCTTATTGTTTGTTTATATATTAGTTAACCTAAGTCTTCTCTAAGGATTGGTTGATGGCTAATATGGTTGTTTGTCCCTGGTGTGCTTTAGAGAAAGGCAGATTAGGAAAAAGCCAAGAGAATTTTTGAAAATCTGAAATGGAAAAAAATTCTAAGAGGGTAAGAAAGAGACCTATGTTGACCATGCTAATTTATTTGCCCTACAACCTTTTTGGAAATCCTCACAATCCTTTCTCATCCAGTGAATCTCAGTAGTGTAATTGCCAAAAGTAATGAAAATCATTACTATGCAATGGTCAAATCTACTCCCTTTGACCAATAATGTTCTTGTGATGAGGAAAAATTTAAGAAGAGGGTACTTTGCTCCTGGAAAAATAATAAAAATAGTGATATTTTGTGCAATTTGAAAGTAGGAATTCCTTCATAAGACTCAAACTTTAGCTGTTGGTAGTGACTTTATTGAAGAGAACCAAGATGCCCAATGGGAAAAAATGGTAAATTCTAGCTACATACATCTGTATAATATGGCCTTGTATCACCCCGCCCACTGTGGCTCTCCCTCATTCAAAGCATTACTTACCCCAATTTCTATTATTTTCTTCTGTTGAATTTGCTTATATAAAAGCAAAGTATATAAAAATATGTTTCAAGCTTGAAACTGTACCATTTCAAGCTCAAAAAAGGTTCAGAATGACCCATTTTCAAACCAGAAAAAAATCTTTCAATCTCAAAACCTTTCACATTCCCAACATTTTACACACATTACAAACAACAGGGAGTCATCAGGATGAATGAAAGTAGTAAGATGTATTAAGCAAAAACTTTAACTCTAGGGTTATTTCATAACTTGCCAAATTTTACATTTCAGTTTAATTTGCAAGATACTGCCCACATATTGGCACTGCCAACAATGTTTTCATCACCAGGAAATGATCAGTGTAGCATTTGCAATGAATTAGCTATGATTTTATCATTGCAAGCTGCTGTGGGGAGCCAATCTCAGCATGAAATCCTGAATCAGGGTTATAGCAGTTGCCTAAGAGACATTCTAGGAGTCAAAGCTCATCACTAGTTCTTCCTCCTCTTCTATTAGACTGACATTTAACTAACACCTGGAAGACTCTGCCAGCTGCACTACTGTGTCTATCTTTGTGAAGTCTTCTCAATAAATTATCTTCCCAGCTTAGAAATGTGTAATTAATTGTAGTCATAGTAGGTTTTTAATCAGTCTCTCTCTTCCTGCTGCCTCATCAATAACTTCTATCTTTGTAGGAGCACTGGAAAAAAAAACCCAAGAATGATTCATAGCTGAGAAGGCACAAAGCCAAATACTACAGCTTCTCCTGGATCTCTGTGTTGCATTTCAACATTTTGGTGGGATTTTTTTTCTTTTTGTTTCCTTCTTCCAACCATAAAAGTTAAAAATAGTATAAGAAGGCTTAAGATATATGCAGAGTGTAATATATGCTAAGACTTGTCTGTTCTCTGTCCACACGTTTATTGCATCCTATCAGACTTAAAATATATGCAGTGAGAGTATGAAACATAGGTCTGTGCACGGCTTTTATTTCAGATCCAGAAAGATATTTCAAAATGTAGGTCTACAAACACAACACCTGCCTGTAATTCGTTAAAGCCACAACTTTTCTTCTTTTGGCAACATGTGACAATGTGATCCCAAGAAATTATGTTTCTATTTTATGCTATTTTAAGGAGTTGTAGAAAGGTGCTATTTTCATACACTCGAAATACCTGAAATATAGCAGAGCCCAACTGAAGAATTCTGACCAGATGCAAATTATGTTTCCATTTCTGCTAAATTATACATAAAGTACCAACTAGGGAAGTAGTAAAATCATTGTTTTCAATCTGAATTGTTACCTAATTCTGCATATTCAAAGCAATATAGGAATTGAAACAGTTTGGCTTTTGAAACTTGGATTTCTCAAATGATGTTTGACACAAAGAAAGAGGAACTGAAATCCATCAGTTGAGACACACAAGAAATGGGAAGGGTTAGCTTTTTTGTTATAAATTCTTTTTCTTTCTAGAGCAATTGTTAACAAAGAGTTTCACAGTCTTAAGATATCTCATAGTGAGCAGCACAAATTCTTTTATCATTTTCTTAAATTATCTGAAAACCTTTCCAACCTTTATATACATCAACACTCTGCCACAATAGAAATTTTACTACTGACAATAATTATAGTGCAAATGCTTCTTTCTTAAAATAGTTTCCATCTTTTAAACCAGCAATTTATGATTTTACAAATACAGTGGGCTATTGCAGTTGGGAGTACAGTGGTGTATACATGTAGGACTTTAATCTGTCACCACAGTAATTAGTTCTTGAAGAATAAGTGGTATATCTGAATAGAATGCAATCCACATAAGCCATACAACCATCAACCTTCATCTCTGGCAAGAGAAACAAATAACGTGACAAATTTTGAACATTGGAAGATCGGGTAGTGAAGCAAGAAATTCAATGTACTTGAAATTTGTGTCAAAAAATAACCAAGCACTGCAGTTTCATAAAGCTGCTGGTGAAATTGACTAATATATCTGAAAGAAATGTACAGTAGGTAATTTTTTATTTCCAAAGTCTAACAAAAGCAAAAACGTTTTTTTTTCTAAATTAAAAAAAAAGAAATTGGAGCATTTATCCATTAAAGAACTTTAAAATTTAAATATGGTATTGACCACAAATTTCAGAGCATTACATGTATTCAAAGAAACCAAGGCTAAGCCACAATCTTTCTAACCCCTTTCAATGGATAATAGGGTTTTAGTAACTGAAATCACAATTAGAAAGAAAATCTCTTAAAACTGATTCTGCCTAAGGTTCTAGCATTATTTCTAGTATAACAAATACCTGAAAGTCTGTTTACATCCTGAGAAAGTTGCAAACAAAATGGCAACGCCTCGGCTAACAGCTGCAAATATTTATCATTGCATATGAATACTGAGAATCTCAGAAATCATTTTACAAACCAAATTATATATACTAAAATTCAGTCACAATTATCTCCATTTCTTTTGCCAGAGCCATCATGCAAATGGACCATCACTTTGTTATCAGATTTAAGCTAGCTAAAAGTGGAAATTGCTTCCAACAATTGGAATAAAAATTTCTTAATACTGATAATCCTATCTAAGCAGTGACAGTAATTTGGAGGGAGATCAAGTGGCATGTAATGTGACAGAATAGAAGTACAGCACATCAGGAAAAATGTCACAAAGATAACAGTTCAGCTATTTCTAATTCAGTTCATATTTTGTTAATTTTCTAGGATGGCATCACAGAGACCAGGGGTGTCAAACTGGCAGCCTGCAGGCCGGATGCATCATGTGCAAACCATGCCCACCCCAGCTCCGTGAAAGGAAAAACATCATGAAACATCACATGATGGCAGTGTGATACCGTGAGTTTGACACCTGTGACAGACACCAATCTCTATTTCCGCTTTTGACTTTAGAAACTAATAGCTCTGAGACTAATTTTTCTGATCACAAAACTAGCTTTTTCCAAAAGCACAGAACCCCAAAATGGGCTTCCAGGAAAGGAAAATATTTGTCCCTCCAACACTGCCATTTGAACTATTATTAACTCTATCCTACTCCTTGAATTTGATGTAGCTAGAGTACAATTCTATGCATATAACAACCAAATGAAGAAGGGGAGCTGCGAACATTTCTTCTTTTATTCCCTTATGCTAAAGGCTTAGCAGAGTATTGGGGTTCTTGGAGATTCCAACTTTACAAGAATTACATTGTAGAAAACAAAAGGATTGTCTAGTTTGATTTTGGAAAAATGCTACATGTATTATTTCATGCTTTCGTAACAGGCTTAGTACCATGTAATCATTACCCCAGGTTCCCATCACATGTTTAAAATGTAAAGCCTTCTTTTGAGCTTGATTCTTGCTGATTTAAAATGCATCTCTGTGTCATTTTCTTAGCAAAAGCACAAAAGTGATTAGGAAACATTTACAAATAATTTACAAATATTTCCTATGTCTTTGGAAATAAGGGAACACATTTTTGGAGAGGCTATATTAAAGTCATTACAAACATTCAAGAAATATTTGTTTTTCAAATGTTTACCATTACTTTAGCATTTGCTTCTCAAATGTTTACCATTACTTTAACATTTATTTCTCGAATGTTTACCATGACTTTACTACAGTCCCTCCAGAAAACGTTTTCCCTTATTTCCAAAGACATAGGAAATATTTGTAAATTATATTTCATAATGGTTAGAGGAAATTGCTTGAAGTTGATTTAGACTCAATTCCTATTCTACCAATTAAACCTATGTATCCAATCCAACATGTCACTTTAATGCTGTTCCTTGAACTGTAAAGTGTTCTTGGTAACAGATCAGCAGAGAATCCATTTCCAGGCATAAACAATAAGTGTGTGTTCTCTACTTTCCCATTCAGTAGTTGCTTACAGAAGTAGATGATGTGGAAGAACGTACTGGTGACTAATCTTTTCATATATTTATAGCTACAGTTTGTTTATTTATCTATGCCTTCTTTATTATAACATTAATTTCCTGCTTTCCACTCAATTCATCATATGCAGGAGTTGCTTTATTCATGACAGCAATTCATCATGAATAGTTTGGATTGAGCAAACATGATACAAGAACCTAATAATGTCTTATACTAGGACTGAGATCTGAAGTTTAATAGTCCAATCCCAATGTTTAAACCATTATAGTGTTTAATAATATAGTGTAATTGGACAATGTATGTATGAATGAAAAATCTAATATCCACTATCTATTATAACTCTTCCTAACAGTTTGGAGCAATAACCAACAACATAATTCTGCATCTGTTAGCTCAAGCAACCATAGCCAATGATGACAGAAAACACCAGTTGCACACACTATCTGAAGAGTTTTATCTTCTCTAGCTTTAATGTATTAAATTTCTATGCAGCAGAAAACTGAGGAATAATTATTTTCATTGCTTAAGATTTCACAGAGATCTTGTTTCTCTTCTTGCTCACTTCTTATGCGTGCATTTCTCTTCTCCTTTCATTATGATATTTTTTACATTTGTATTGCTGGCATATAAAGCTTACACTAGTTAGCTTTATCTAGAATTGCATATCATCTTGAAATTCTGCCCTACTTTATATGTTATACAGATTAAACATAGCAAGGATAGGGCACTGTGAGTGATGTATCTGTGCTACGTGTACATGTGAAACATTTAACCTATATGCTTCTTGTTTGTTTTTAAAGCATTAAAAGCATGCCTGAATTTTATATTTAGAGATCCCCTTTCCATGAATGTATAGGAGACATCCAATTTTTTCAGGTCTCAGTGTCTGCATAGAACCCACATGTGCAGTTTATCTGAGAAAATTCAAGGATTTGGAAAAGGATTCATAATTAATTGGTTGCTTGTGTGTGTGTGTGTGTGTGTGTTCCTGATATCTCCCCTCCTTACCCAATATTGTCATATACCAGTGCTGCTCATCAACCTTTTGTTGCTTTGGTAGAGTTTCAGCTGCTATTTGCATCAGTTGCACATATTGACATTCATACCAATCAAGTCTTTCAGAGACAAACCTAAGATAGCATTAGTCTCCTGGACCAAGTTTTAAAAAATCTATTCTGAGTTAGTAATAATAAACCTTTGACAATCAGAAAATACTTATACATCCATTAATATCTACAATTTAATATATAAACAAGTGTTGCTTTAAATGTCAAAGAATCTTAGTTACATCCTTATGATTTTACAAAGTCAGCAGTCCACCAGCAGTCAAGAATATGGAACAAGAGGAGTGGAAAATTTAATTTAACCAAGAATTTTCCTTTTCACCAAGAAATTAATATGGAAGTTGAAGTGTGGATATAAACACCTTTCCTGGGCAAGAGTAGTTTCTAAAATTGATCCTTCTGATCACACCTAATTCTTAAGCATATGTTATCAATCATTCTGTGAACAAGTACCTATGAATGGAAGATATTCCAAGTTTTCTCCAAAGCCTATCCCTGCAAATGAGATCAAAATTATTTTAAAAGACTACAGAGACTCCATATTGTGTTGGTCTATAACTGGTGGCTTGATTTTCCTCATTTTGTATAAAAGAAAATGAGAGTTTAAAATTGTTATTCGTTTGAGATACTTGCCTAAAACATTGGTAGATAATATTATAAAGTTGATGCCCATAATTCTATGTTAGGTTTTAAGAGTTTGGTAGGGACGAACATTTTCCCATGGACTTTCACTGGTTTTAGTTATATTAAAAGGTCTAACATGACTCAAGATTATTCAGGTAGTTGACCTGAATAATCAGGTGGATATCATAAGTAACACACATTTGAAATATTTTGTAAACATGGTATGGAAATATTTTTGCTGTATTTTGGCTGAAATTCAACATCAGTGCTAGGCTCTTTTTAGTGTAAGTGCCACTTAAATGCCAGAAGACTGCAGAATTTTTCAGCTGGCGCTGAAACTAGTCTCCACCAAACCTCCTTCTGAGCATTCATCTTTTTCTTCCTTTCTTAACAATAATAAAACACTCTTGAAACATGGTCTGTTCACTGCCAGAATTTGGGATCCAGGCGCCTTTCAACAAAATTGGCTCTTTAGAGTAGACTCCCTGGGCTGACTTTATATTTTGTTTCAAGAATTGTCACCTATGCAAATGTCTTTAAATGCTTTAGAAATCCTGTATTCCCTCTATGGGTAAAGTTGTAGCCAAGAGATGTCATATCCCAAAGCATTTTGTCTGAACTGTCAACAGCAGCCATACTGAGTGTCTGTAAAAAGGTATTTCCATTCCCAGCATAAGCTTTGCAAACAGAATTTTCACCTTGGCTCCTATATTCTCCTTCAGCCTTTAACAGCAGTTATTCAGACTCATTGAACTATCATTTATTTATTTATTTATTTATTTATTTATTTATTTATTTATTTATTTATTTATAATTGCATTTATATGCCACCCCATCTCCCGAAGGACTCGGGCGGCTTACAAGTTAAAACACAATAAATAAATTAAAAGGCAATAGTAAAAATAAATGCAATTAAAAAAACCCAATTTTTAGTTCCTGTCTCGGTTCCTAAGACCATCAGAAATATGTGTTTTCTGATGGTCTTAGGCGACCCTTATGAAAGGGTCATTCGACCCCCAAAGGGGTCCCAATCCACAGGTTGAGAATCGCTGCAATAAATGAATAATTGTATGTTCTTTAGCACATGTCTATTATATGGAACTCCATTCTATTTCTTACTCTCATACAGTTCACCCTTTCAGAGAAAAGCCACAGAAAAAACCAATTTTTAAATCCAACTTCTTGAAATGCTGTGAGCCAAGAAACTTTAGCACATTGGGAGACTTCCATAAACAACTTCCTGGGCTTTTTAGTATTAGGAACCCTGGAAATTACAATACATTCTGTTTGCTTTTAGAATATAAATGTCACAGAATCTGCTTGAACTTCCATCTAGTTCTGTTGACCCTCTCCTTCACAGAAGGCGTGTGAATTATTTAGTGCTGTATTTGCAACATTGGCCTTAATATATCACAAGTTTTTGGTAGAGGACAAACATTAAAAGCAGGTGCAGCTCCATTCCTAAGTACCAAATGTGCTCAAAGGCAGGTCCCTCATCTGAAAACTGGTGCTTTCTCCCATTCATGTCTGGGTAGAAAGACAATAGGTAGGAAGCAGATCCACTGTAAGAATGATGACAAGTTATCATCAGCATCTTCAATACTGAAGATTCCAGAAAACCAGGTTAACTAAATTCAATGAATTTACTCTTGAGGACTGTATGTGCTCAAGAAATATAATTGCACTATTGGTATTGCTACGAAAAACAAAAGAAGCAATATTTGGAGAACAGATTCCCATGTATATGAAGGACAAAGAAGCTGATCTATAAAGCAGTAGCTTTCTTTCCTTCCCCTTCCCACCCCTTCCCTGGTCCAGGATCTATATTATATGTGGCAGATTCCTCAATTCATCTCTTTTTCTCTCAAAAAACACCAACACACAATAATATCACATCAGGAGATATTGAAAAACACAAAACATCCATGTAAAAATTTTTTATATCAATTATATAGAGTAGAGTAGAGTAGAGTAGAGTAGAGTAGAGTAGAATAGAATAGAATAGAATAGAATTTTTTATTGACCAAGTGTGACTGAACACACAAGGAATTTGTCTTCAGCGCATAAGCTCTCATTGTACATAAAAGCGTAAGTGATCAATCATGATCATAGTCATAACTTTTTATTTTTATGATGAATCATAATAATACATTCATCATAAATCATAAGACACAATACTTAGTGATAGTCATAGGATACTAAATAAGCAATCAACATAAATGTTGATACAGTATATGCAGATAAATGGGAGGAAAATCATAAGTTATCTCATTTGACATTGGCATTTAAACGAGAACTGATTTTCTGCTTATTCTAAAGCAGTATAAAAATATTTTCATATTTTTCATTAAATTATTTTGTGAGACCTATCATATTTGTACAACATGACTGTCTATTCCTATAGGCTTATTAATGTCACATCAATCCTGTAATACTGCCAACCCAATAGGGATGCTCATAATCTCACAAGGTACAATAAAACCCATGCAAAACTGGGCCTGATCCCAAATTATTTATATAAATGTTGCAGTCCACTTATCAAATATAATGCTAAATATTCTCTTTCTTTATTGATTTACCCTTAAATTGTCAAATCAGAGCCAGAGGAAGTATTTGTATGCATAGAGTTAATTAGTGAATATAAAGCCATTTTTGGTGTAATCATTTGAAAGTGATCAGAATTCAGAAAACTCTTCAAAGAACTGGAAGCCAATAGTGTACTGCTAATCATATCTTTGAGTTGAATTTTATTCCTAATGACAACAAGGGTAGATTCATAAGGGTTTTAGGGTTTTTTTGGCTACAATATGGAAATGGTCTTGCCACTGCCTTCTAGGATTTTTTTTTAGCTAGTCTATACATGAGATTCTTCACAGACTGCCATCTAAGTGCTAAGTACCCAGCAGTCCCTACTCCACTTTTCAACTAGATAAGGTGCTACCACTTGTTGAAACTTTTGATTTAGTTGGCCAGATTTTTCAATTAATACTATTAGTATATTTTCCATGTATTTATTAGGTTTGCATTTAGGAAGTTCAGAGTGGCTTTATAAAATAAATTAGTGTGGTAGATTTAGCTGGGCATCTATAGTTTGTCAACACTACTATAGAGTGTCTCACAGAAGCAGACTCTAAATTTCTGACACTGAGTCTCCATTATTCTAGCCACTGATGGATTATACCACACCCTGTAACTAAAATCTACTTCAAGGAACTGAACTGTTTTTATAAGCTAAAATTAAAAAGCCAGATGAATTTGAAAAAGGGGTTATGATTAACCTTGCACCACTCAGTTGAAGTTAAAAACAAAGTTCTAGAAAGCTTTTATTCATTCACTTAGATATGCAAGCATTTTAGCTTTTTCCACAATTTTGAAAATTATTCAAATATTTTCCAAATAAAAAGCAGCCTCCAGAAAGATGTGGTTTTCTTGTCTTTGTAGATATGCAACGTGATCATGCTTATGGGAATGATAAGTAGCCATGATTCATCTGCATAATCAAAAACATAGTGTCATTCATTAAAATGATTTTAAATAAAGGACATATAGAATTAATTACCTCTACAATATAACATAAGGCAACAATAACTCCTTAACAATTTTAATCTGAATGGGAAGGAACATATTTTAGCATCAACCAGAGTTTTTTTTATTTAAGAACTCTCCTCTAAATTGTCCAGTTGAAGAAACTTAATATCAATTACCTAAAAAGAAATCTACTGTACAAAGAAAGGGCATATGGATTTAACATTACCTCCACAATAAAACATAAGACAGCAATACATTCGTATAACTTTTCATTTGAATAGGAAGGAAGGGGTTTTATCATAATCCAGTAGTCTTCCAATTGAAGAAACTTTTTAAAATGTCAATTTATATAAGGAGGAATCTAAAATAATGCCCACCTATCTAAGAACTTAACCTTAATTAGAATAATGAATAGTTCTATTAAGTCAACACAGGCTTACACTAATGAATTAAATTAGGTTTAACAGTTAATTGATCACTTCTATACACATTGGTATTTGAGCAAAACTATAATTTTGAAGGAAAAAAGGATGTTTAGATGGCATATACTTCAGTATATGCAATTTTAGAAAAATCATTCCCTTCATGTAGTAGCAGAAGGGGGGGGGGGGAATGCAGACTTAGAGTTTGTCCTAAGTACAGAAGCATCCCTTTTGAGAAAAAACGAACAAAGGTGATATTAAATAAATATTAAATAATTATTATTTTAAAAATGCTCAAAGAATCCCCCAACTGAGGGGGAGAAGAGCTTTTTAGTCCAGTAGAAAGGTTTAGAAAAATTAAATTAAATTAAATATGTTGCCCTTCCTCCTTCCAGCCACAGCTCTCAGTCCTGGAATTTTACTGCTATGCCCTTTATAAATCCTTCGTGGAAAGGTTCTCGGGGCACCAAAGAAAAGCAAGCTCCCTCCCGCGAAGGGTCTGTTTTAAAAACACGGCTGGACCCTCTTCCTGGCTTATTTCCATAATTCAGAAGCACGATCGGATCCCACTAGAGGCTGTCTATTCCCCCCC
>JANHFM010005009.1:52004-72313 GCA_032468115.1 Grayia smithii | reverse complement strand
AGGCTTGTGGACTTCAAGTCCCAGATTTCTGGGACTTGAAGTCCACAAGCCTTAAAACTGTCAAGTTTGAGGACCCTTGCCCTAACCCACAGGTCTTCAAAAAAATATTATGGTATACTGATATTTTATTAAATACTACACCATTTGGTTTAGAATACTTTTTTCCTTTTTTTCAACCTCTAAAATCTAGGTGCGTCTTACACTCCGAAAAATACGGGTATAAGCATATATCAGTAAGAATTCCCTAAGCCACTAACATACAATTTTGTAGCAAATTTCCATTATAGATTTCCGAATCTGCCACTTAAAAGATACACAGAATATGCTTTAAATATGTTTCCTGAGAGAGAAAACTGTATTTTTCTGTAATGATTCTGTAAAAAAAAAAACCCAGCTATTGTAATATAATGATTATAGTAGTCTGAAGTAAAAGAAGCTTGCATGAATGAATAATCATAAGCATTGTCCTGCTCAATAAGTCGACAAGATAGGGTCAACAAATAGAAAGCTTGCTTTTATTCAGCACATTTGCCTTTTAGTTTATTGTTTATGCAGCTATACGGATGCTCAACCTTATTCTAACTGAGATCACGGAATGTTTGCTGAGCACCACATTTAAAAAAAATCAGCCAGTGCTTTTATTGAATAAACGAAAGAAACTGGCTGAAGTTTTAAAAATTAAAAGGGAATACAAATAATGAACCAAGAGAATAACATGAAAAATGTCTTGTTACTGGATCTACAAAAGAGACTTGTTAAGGACTTGAAGAAATCTATGCGACGGGATAAAAAAAATTGAAGAAATTAAAAAAAAATCAAACCCTACAACATTTCATTGAATTAAAGATTAGGAGATAAAAGGAAGGAATTAAAGTTGATTTATTTGATCAAGTTTAAAAGAAGACATTTTTGAAAAGTTCTGGTAACCCTTTATGGATTTTTTGCTGACACCAGGATTGAAAATTTGCTTATAGACATGGGATGAGGTATGGGATGAAGAAATATTAACCTAAACCGTATAGAGGTAGTCCTCAACTTACAACAATTTATTTAGCAGGTGTTCAAAGTTACAACAGCTTTAAAAAAAGTGACTTACAATCGATCATCACACTTATGACTGTCACAATATCCCTATGGTCGCATTACCAAAATCTGGATACTTGACAGCTAGCATGTATTTGCAATGGTTGCCATGTCCTGGGATCATGTGATTGCCATTTGTGACCATCCTCAATAGCTTCCAACAAACAAAGTCAATGGTGGAATCCAGATTCACTTAACAACTGTATGATTCACTTAACAACCATGGCAAACAAAGTTGTAAAATTGGACACAACTCATTTAATAACCATCTTGCTTACTAATGAAAATTCTGGTCTCAACTGTGGTTTAAATCACTTGTAAGGGGGAAGAGTGATAAATTTGTTTATAATTGTGATGAAGTTTGAAAATAACTTCTTTATATATTTCTTTTATTTTTCTCTATTATATTTTTCTTTCCTTTTTTCTTTCTTTTAACCTTCTTCCAGCACATTTTGTTCTTTTTTTCTATTTCTCTAAGTTTAGTTTGTATTAGTTTTCACTATTGCAATTTTAAAAAATAATAAAAATATACTTTTTTAAAAAAGAAAAGAAAACAATATCAGCAATATTTAGTACTAGAGCAAAGTTGGTGGTGCAAATCGGGAAAAGTTCTATTCAAGGGAATTTTTGCAGACATGTTGATAGCTCCATTTATTTAAGTGAAAACTCACATAGGAGAGTAATTTACCATGTATTATGCTTTTGACCCTTTCAGTTTTTCATTACCAGCTGAATAAGCATAAATGACAGAAGCACTACAGTAAATTAAATTTGTCACACCTATGGCACAGAACAGCATGTGTTGTTGAAATTATTTATAAATTAAAACCCCAATCTTAATGCGTGCATATTTGCCCCAAGCTAACACTTTGTTTAATAACTCTTAATCCCAAGAGCCTACGATTATAGCAAATCATATCACATACTATCATATCACATTTAGAGAAGCAAAGTGAGAAAGAGAGAGAGAGTGGTAGACTCCACTGACATGATTAAAAGCTGTTTTACTCTTGTAAGATTTTCATAAAGGAAGGGGGAAAATTTGTCAAACATTTAATCTTCCAGTCCATTTCTGCTGCATGACTGAAGTAATAAGCTATTTGAATCTTAGTCCTATGAAAAGCAGCCTTTTTATGTCTCCTCATACATATAGATTTCATCTTCCATGAAGCCATTCTCCATAAAACATTTCCAAATATTTTATTTTTTATTCTATTTAAATGATAACTTCATTTTAGGTGGAAATATCATTAGCATTTTATTTTTCTTTATCTGTTTTAAAAGAAAACTGGGGAACTTTTGCACAGGTTTGCCTAGTGCACCAGTTGCGACCCTACCTGGACCGGGAGGCTCTCCTCACAGTCACTCATGCCCTCATCACCTCACGCTTGGATTATTGCAACCTGTGGGGCTACCTGTGAAGAGGTACATGGGGCTACCTGTGAAGAGCATTCGGAGACTTCAATTGGTCCAGAATGCAGCTGTGTGAGCTATTGTGGGTGTCCATAGGTACACCCATGTTTCACCAGTCCTCTGTGAGCTGCACTGGCTTTCTATCGGTCTCCAGGTGCAATTCAAGGAGTTGCAATTCAAGGCCCTATATGGCTCAGGACCAGGTTACCTCCAAAATCATCTCCTACCCTGTGTCTCCCTGCAATCGGTAAGATCCCACAGGGTCGGTCTCCTCCAGGTTCTGTCAGCTAAACAATGACAGCTCACGGGCCCATGGGAAACGGCCTTCTCTGTGGCAGCTTTGGCTCCCTGGAACCAACTACCTCCTGACTGGACTGCCTCCACCCTACTGGCCTTCCGCAAAGCAGTTAAAACCTGACTTTTCCAGCAGGCATGGGCTGTTGATCTCGCTATTGTGATTTAGTGAGATCTGGCCCCAGACGGGATGTGAATGTTTTTATGGTCCTATTGTTTTAACCCGATTTTTAAAGTTTTTATATACTTTTGCTATGAGCCACCCGGAGTCCTTTGGGAGTTGGGCGGCATAAAAATTCAAATAAATAAATAAAATAAACAGGGCTTGAAAAGTTCCAGCCATCATGGAAGACTAGAAAGACTAAAGACTAAAGTCAAACACATTTTTCCTCTCTTACCTAGCTATTTTTTCTTTCTGCCACCCCCCCCCAATTTTTTCACAGCTCCTAATGCAATTCTCATTCACATGGTTTGCATCACCATTATCCAAGATTAACCAATAGTTCAAAGCAGTGGTGGGTTGCCCCCCGTTTGGTCCAGTTCGCGCGAATAGGTAGCAATGACGTTGTGATGTCACCGAACCGGTTCTACGTGTCCCGGACTGCCGCCCCCCCATGCACCCATACTTACTGGTCCACACATGGAGCGCGCAGAGCGCGCTTGAGTGCATGTGCAGGAAACTTTTTTTGATGTTTTTTTCGTCAAAAAAAGCTTCTGCATGCACGCCGGACGCGTGCTCTGTGCACCCCGACCATGCACAAAGCGCGTGCATATTTAGAACTGGTAGTAGAGGTAAGTAGAACCCACCCTTGGTTCAAAGCCATCTCTTTCAACTTCTGAAACGGTGAAAATAATATTTTATAGATAAAACATGCTTCTGATTATATATCATATAAATGTTTTTCATTCACCATATCAAGGACAATCCATCAGTACTCAATCAAAATATTGTAATTTTTCTCCTGATTTAACACAAATCCCTTGAAAAAATATTGTATTATTTATTTTGCCATTTTAATATTCATATCTTGCTCTGAACAAAGGGTTTGGATACTAAATCAATTAATGACTGTTATCCGTCATTGAAATTATCAATGGCAGTTGATCTCATACAAAGAACAATATCATCTGCATTCAAATAGCTTACTTGTCACAGCTCATGTAGAGCACATAATTACAAATTATATGAGATGTATACACAAAATAATACCTTCATTTTCACTTGAAATGGCATGCTAAACTAAATATTTTGAACATTAGCATTTTATACCTTACATTTGTATTTAGATAAGTCTGCCTCTAAAGTTGTCCTTTTGTATGTATTTACAAAATTATGTACATATTTATACAGATAAATGTTAGCAGGATAATGAGCATTTATAATCTTTCAGAGATATTTCTGATATGCTTTGTTTATCATTACATTTGTAGAAAAATACTGAATTGGAACAATGCTGAAAAAAAAATCAAGAATTATCCATTTTAGTCCACTGAATCCAATAAACCTTTGTTGCAAAATTATTTGTGTACACATTTTAAAAAAACAATAAACAATCATAACTAATACGTCTTATAGGAAAAATATCAGCTAATATTTGATTCTCTTCATGATGTTTATGTCGCTTTGGTATTGCACAGTACTTTAATCATATTATCGTCATGTGACATGTCATGACTTTTCCCCTGCTCGCTAAACTGGGGGTTGGGATGGCCAGTGCATGATGTATCCAGCCCAAGGGCCATGAGTTTGACACTCCTGCTTAGGGTGTTGGGGATCACTAACTGTCAAATTTTATGTCTGTTCATTCTCTCAAAATCACATTTAATTGTAGCTTTATAGTAAGAACCAAACTTTATGATCCATTTGCTCTCTTCCACTTAAAATTACCTTTATACATACATACACACACACACACATACACACACACCCCTATACACACACACTACATTAAGCTCGTGTGTGTGTGTGTCTCTGTTTGTGTGTATAGTCATTCCCTGAAAGTGAAAATCAAGATTTGTATACATCGATGGGTTTGACTGTAATATAAACACTTTATTAATGACTGCCAAGCCTGAAACTAGTTTAAGGTTTGCAAAGAATGTTGCTCCATCAAAGTCACATTTACTCCTTCAGAAAAGAACTATAAAACAATGTGGCACCTTGCTTTTAAACAATCGAGCAGAACAGCCACATTATTTGACTAGTTAATGGGCCTTTAAACATGTAATACACAAGTGTCAAAACTCCTGTCATTGTACCAGAATTTCTCATTGAGGCAAACAGCCCTACCCAGATCTTAATCAAGGTGCAATGATGCATCCCTCAGTTCATTGCAACACACCTTCATGTGGCAAAAACACTGCTAATCAACAGGCCTAAATTGTACTATAATTTTAAATCTAGGAAGAGTGCAGGATTAGATAATACTATCTTTATTTTCAAGAATGTATGTTTTATGTTAAATTTGTACGACTGTCTAAACCTTTCTGCCTAAGTCTGAATTTCTCAAATTTTCCTAATCTCCAGTTAAACTAACATAAATGTAGATGCTTATACTGTAGCTTATTCAATGGATCAGAAAAGAAATATTGAGTTGCCACTTCAAAGCTATATGCTGCAGGTTAGTGGGTGACATCCAACCTGACACAGCAACTCAAATAAACAACTTTGAAATTTTAATATAGCTGGTAAATTCTTGAAAGATCTTATCCTTGCAATATGCGCAATGACTATATTCTATGAACCATCAAGAGAGAAGCTATAGCTCAATAGCAGGACACATGCTTTTCATGCAAATGCCCAGGTTCATTCTGGACTACTATCTGAAGCACTGGAGAGTTATGTCAATCAATCTAGACCAGAGATGAATACATTTTTCAGGATGATTGATACACTGCCACTGAGAGGTCTGCTGGGGTTTTCACTCTCAAAAACAATGCAGCAGCATGAAGAAGGGAGGGCAGCACAAAATTCCATTTGATTTTCAATTAAAATGCAATTGCATTATTTATAGATCATTAATAACATTATTTCTAGATTATATTAGCCTTGGGTGCTGAAGGATCATGAAGGAAAGGAAGAAAATGGAAAAACAAGTGTCATGACATCGTAATACCTACACAAGGGGAAAGAAATCCAGTGGTGGGATTCAACCAGTGTAAGAACTGGTTTGCTGTGCGCACACTCCATGCACGCGTGGTTTATTTCTGAACCAGTCTAAAACTAACTTCAACTACAGCCCTGGTGAGCAATCCACTCTGCTGCACCTATCAGCTGGACTTGAAAAAAAGAAAATAAAAGTCAGTATAGCACAGGGGCAGGCAGGCGGGCCCACATGATGGTCAGAGCAAACCAGTTCACTCTCAGCTGATCATCAGAGCAACCGCCTTGCCTGAACCAGTCCAAATAGGCTGAAGAAATCCCATTTGTGATGTTGCAATGCTGGTTTTGTAATTGTAACAACGAAGTCAGATTCGTAGGAATCTCTGCTTTCAGCTATTTCTGTTTAGAGCAGTGTTTCTCAACCTGGGCAATTTTAACAGAGGTGGACTTCAACTTCCAGAATTTCCTAGCCAGTTTAGCAGTTTGGGAATTCTAGGAATTGAAGTCCACCTCTCTTAAAATTGCCCAGGTTGAGAACCACTGGTTTAGAGCCATGAGGACCATTCAAAGCACATAATATAAACTCTTCCCCTGGTCCTATGCAGTTAAATTGTAAACATATTCATTAAGATTTTTTTTTTTTTAAAGTCAGTCAATGCATATTAAATTAAGGAATGTGATTTCTCCATATGCTGCAATACGCAGATATGACAACAATACAAATTACATATGTTTTCAGTAATCAGAGATTTACTTTGGTAAATCTATTCAGATTCAGTTTAAGAAGGCTGATGATTCAGAGCAAGATAATGTGACATTATCCATGACAGACATCAAGCAAACCAAATCCTTCGTCAAAAACACGTTTGCCATAAAGACAGCATCCGTGACTATATCAGTTACATTTTATTTAATTAGCCATCCAAGTGAGTCATGGAAAACTCATTAAAATTTCCATTAAGCTCATTAAGCATTTAAGTATGAATAGTTAAAGATCAGATATATACTGTTCTTTCCTCCAAGAAATATGTCCATTTGCATAGTGTTAATAAGTGGAAATAATAAAATCATGTTTGTTTTCAAAGCTCACATCAGTTAGAATTATATACATATACTGTACATATATATACCTATATATCCGCTTTCTCTGTTCTAAGAAAAAAAGATTCTAATTGATTTCTAATTGTCAAACAATTTGAAAGCTTGTTTTCTAATAGGGCAGTGACCAGTGAAAACATCTGGGAGTACTTTAACCTAATTTAATTTTCTTAGGTTGTTCTAATTCCCAGGCAATTAGAAAATGGTAGCAGCATCATTTGCAAACTGTGACTATCCTAACTTTGGTATTATTTTTCTTCTTAAAACTAAAGACTAATTAATTTCCAACTCTTGAAAGTAATGAACTTGACCTTAAAAATAAGTATCTATCTCTGATTAGCCCTCTTGCTTACTGTTTCAAATTCAGTGCTGGTTTAGTGAAAGACACTCAAGTAAAGTCATTCAAAAAGTAAAAGAAAAACAGAAAAGAAAGAAAAAAAGATACAAAGAAGTAGCTTCTGATCTTCTTTACAGCAGTTATAAGTGAAATTATAAATTTACCTTTTAATCTTTGGTTACAACATGACTCCACCATGTCTTGCTCTGGTATAGTTGACTTACTGGGAATACTTCAGTTTTATTTATTACAAAAAGAACCAGGAGGTGGAAAAAAGAATGACAGAAAAATAGATTTGTTTGGGGAAATTGAAAAGAGGAAAAGCGATGTATGAGAGTCCTAGATTTTAATAGATTCCTCTACATTTATTTGAAAACTTCAAGAAATATTACAGTAGTCTTTTTCAACTTGATACCCATGCAACAATGTAGCTTGAAATTTTGTGAATTTTGACTCAGTGCATTTGAAGGGCAGAAGACTGAGAAATGTTAATATATATTCAAAGGCATAGGACTCAAGAGGAGTAAGGATTTGAAATGACAATAAATTTGGATGATGCAGACTTTATGTGATTTCTTTCTTTTTCTTTTATGTATCCATGGAAAGCTGGCCAGTGTCTCAATAGATCATTATAAATCTTAGATGGACAATATCTGCTGGGCATCAAGCTATTCTATATCCTTGCCTAACTGAGGAATGGAACTGTCACAACCTTCTAGGTTCTTTAATCGGTTGCTGATGTACTGTACTGAACTACATCATGATTCACTGAAAAGCTTAGATTCAGGCTAATGTATGATTGAATGAATCCCATTGCTATTAGTGAAGATGTATCATACTCAAAGTGCTAGAAATGTCTTCTCTTGGGCCAATAATCTCTTACGTTCCTCTTATTCCACTGATATGGTATGAAAAAAAAATAGCTCAATTCTGATAGGGAGATTGCAAAGGATTATCAATGTTTGCATTTGCCTAACCAGAGTGACATTGTTTGTGCTTGACAGGGCCTGAAACATTAGATTTTTTACTGTTAGTTGATTTAACTTTTCAAAAGGCATTTTAAGCTGATGTATAAGATCAAATGGCAGTCCTAATGAATTAGTGATGAACTGGTTGGTACAGTAACTTACTCAGAGACTTACACATTAATATTCAGATGTGAGATTAGATTCTTAAAGTTTGAAGAAAGCATGATTTTTCCCCATTCTTGCTCCAAAGTTAAGTTTCAAGGTTATCAAAGTTGGCATTTCTCATTCTGCTTGGTCCTTTTTTATATTCACCATACTAAATTCTATTATTTTTGTATTGTCTGAATGCTTTAGGAGGTACTTTAAGGGCCTTGGTTGAAGAAATATATTGTACATGATTAATATTAGCATTTATAGAAGTGGAAGATTGATAGCTCTGGCTAAATGCCAGAAGATCAGAGAATCTATCTTACCTTGACTTCTTTATAAAGCTCTATCAATCACTGCATTTGAATTCTGACCTGAATTCTGGTAACAGATCTAAATTTTAGTAGTATTCTCTTTTAAAAAAAAATCAACACACAGACACACAGATACAGAGAGGGGGAGAGAGAGAGAGAAAGAGAAAGAGGAAAAAATAAGTTGTAGAAGCCAACGTTGTTAATGAAACTCATTCTGTCATTTGTGATTACAGTGAAGGGTGACCCTTGATTTACAAGGGGCATTTCTTGCTTATTGCAAATCAGCCAGCTATCTAGTAGCTAAGTAAAGCAATCAAAATAATTAAGGTATATTTAAAGTACATTTTTAAGCACTGTGAGATATGATGCCTAAGTAAAACACAAATTATGACCTCTTCTACTACAAGCAATCCTTCAAATTGTTGAAATTATACCGTCCTGTTTAAAAAAAAAAAAAAACTTATGGCAGGAATCTCTCAGTACATTTGACCTCACATGTGGAAGCATGAATGTTTCATTATCAGCAATGGCAGGAAGTTCAAATTATGTTCTGTCTCTGTTGCATGACAAAAGTTCTGGATCATATTTCTTTAGCTCTAATTTCAGGGTGGCTTCACAGAAGTTAGCATGAAATGCAATCCCTTGTGGTGTTTTCCCCCATATGCCTTAAGGAAATGAACAGGAGTTTTAACAAGCGCACCTCCATGTTTTTATAGAGCTTCCATTCATGTCAGTGAAATACATATAGATGAACATTGAAGAGTGTGCTAAGGTTCAGATCTATCTGGCTTCCATTCTGCTTTTCTTAATGGTTCCCATTAAATATGCTGTTGCTGCCCAACAAAGGTGACCTGGAAAACCTATTCTGACACATATGGAAACAGTTGTCCATTAAAATGTAATTCTTTTGATCCTGCTTGTGATTTTAATTGCCTCTAGGTCCTCTGCTGACCTTAGAATAAATACTTGAGACAGATTTGTCTATGTTTTTGATAATTCCATCTGTTAACCATTTCCTAGATACTGCAAGACAAAATTATTTTGTTTCAGTTATAGGACAGAATTCTAACAACTGACAGGGTTATCATGAAAGTTTTGTATAGTCTCAAAAATGCATATCCACAATATGAAGCATTAAATAGAAAGAAATCGGGCAATTCTAAATGTTGATCCCATTCCTTCAACTTTGACTTTCCTGCGTTTACCTTTTGCTGAACAAATGTATAGTTCTCCCCATAACTGGAGTGCTCCAGGTAAAACATGTTGATAAGGTGAGATAAGTACTCCATCAACACAAGCTTCTGGTGACTATATGGAAAAAAGTCATGCAGTTTTCTTGGCAACAACATGGAAATGATTTGGTGTTGCCTTTTTCCAGTCATGGCTATAGAGGTGGAATTTGTGGACTGTTAAGAGGACTTACCCTTAGTGTCTGAGCCCAAAGAAAGTCTCTTGCTGATAGACCAGTATGCAAATCCTTATATTATTTCTAAGTTTCTTTCTAAATACCATTTGTTATTTGGAAAGGATATGTTGAGATGCATGATACCTGGATATAGGTGTCGATAAAGTCATTCCACATTGCAGAGCAGTGCAGTGGCCTAGAGGTGAAAACTCTTGCCTCCTACTCATAAGGTTTGAGAGTTCAATCCTAGGAAGTGACAAATATTTCTCTATCAGGGCACAGAGAGAAAATATCTGCTGCAAACTCCATGTAGGCATCAGGAAAATATCCAGTCAGTAAATGCTCCATTCAGTCATCCCAAACTCACCCTGATTACAGGGTCATAAAAAGAGTCATTCCATATTACATTCATTCCAGGGGTGGGTTCTACTTACTTGTCCTACCGGTTCTAAAGGTGCATGTGCTTTGCGCGTGGTTGGGGTGCGTGGAGCGCGCATCCGGTGCACGCACAAAGCACATGCGCGCACCGGATGGCCGCTCCTGCACATGTGCAGAAGCTTTTTTTGGGCAAAAAACATCAAAAAAGTTTTCTGCACATGCGCGCAAGCGTGCTCCACGTGCTCCACGACCGGGCCGGTAAGTACAGGCGTGTGGGGGGGCACGGTCCGGGATGCATAGAACCAGTTTGGTGACATCACAGCGTCACCGCTACCAGATCGCGCAAACCGGACCAAATCGGGGGCAACCCACCACTGATTCATTCCCCCCCCCCCATTCTTCGAAGGCTAAAAAAATGTACTGGAATTAATTTACACCTTTCTGCACATTAAAAATAGGTCTGTACATTTGGCAATGTGTCTCACTGGCAAAAATACCCTTCTACTAGACTCCCAGTACCAGTGTTTGGTGTCCATGCACACATGCCTAGGAGATTTCACAGTAACTGCATTCAAAGTATAAGATGCTGAGGTCACTTATGGGACAGATTCAAAAGATTCTTTCTCTGTTAGGCTGACTTTATAAACCGCTTAGAGAGGGCTGTAAAAAACACTGTGAAGCAGTATATAAGTCTAAATGCTATTGTTGTTGCTATTGCTAGGCAAATTATTTCTACAGACATGTATTCTATACATGTCTAAACGCTAAACATGTTTTGGCTGTTTCACATTTTCTTTGGGGTAAAAATATATTACATTCTAAGAGTGCAAAATAAGCATGACGTATTATTTCTTTTTGGAACTAGTTAAAAAAATTAATTCTCCTCCAAGGTTGGGGAAATTATTTTTTTTCCAAGTACTTCTTTCTACTAACCATTACTGCTTTCAAGTACACAATCAGTTCAGTCAAGGTTATGTAATACTTTTGTTTAATATTCAGATGATTAGAAATCTCTCTTTATTTGCTTTGATTAATGCAGGTGATTTTAAAGATTTTCCCAATCCAACATTTTCTGATATTTTACTAGGAGATATATCTAATTTTAAAAATATACAGGACTGCATTTGTTTGTGAAGTAATAGAGTTTCTTTTTCAATAATTTGATAGATCTGTCTGGAAGAACTTCTAAGTAAACAGATTGATTATATAAGGCAATTAACATCTTTCTATCCCCCTTTAATCTTTTTTTTTCATTTTACTTCTTATTTTTAATCTTTAATCTTTTTTTCATTTTACTTCTTATTTTTAATGTTTAGAACAAAAGCGATTTAATTATATTTATTTTTGTAAAATATGGAAATCATTTTGAAATGAACTGTCTTCATTATACATGAATATGATCTATGAAAAAAATCAGAAAGTAGGTATGCAATATATTTTCTTCCCAGAAAGATCACACTAAAATAGCAATAATCTCACTCTCCTGCACAATATAATTTCTATTTATAGTGACTGAAAATAGGAGTAAATCCTATCAGAATCAATGTCATTTCTTTTTAGTAGCAGTTATAGAGTTTTATTGTTTTGGTATCACATGCTAGAAGATAATGTAAAGGCAGCTCCCATGTTAGAATTCATGAAGAAGTCATTCTTCATACATTTTTACATGTTGTCATAATCTACATTTCTGAAATAATATATTGACCAAAGCTTAGTTATTTCCATCAATATTTATTTAAACTTGCATTCTACGCTCAATGATTATTGATTATTATTCAATGATAATTTTCTCAAAATTATGTAGAGTCATGTTACAAAATTTCCTGAACCTTATCCAGGAATAGTATATTACCATCACTCCTAATCTTATGTCACAATATTAATGGATGGCTAATCTTCCCTTCTCATTGTGAAATTCATTTCAATATCTTTCCATAACCAGTCTAGTTTTCTTTAATTAGCAAAAAGCATACTGTGGTAAATCAGATTCCACTATAACTACAGGTTAGACTTTTATTGACATGGGTGGCCGTATAAATTGAACTAACAAACAAATGTACTCATGTCAGATTGTAAAAGAGGCCTTGGCAGGAAATATTAATTTTCATGAGAGCATTAAAGCAGTCCAGATTTTGTAAGTTGCTATAAAGACGATATACACATCCTTCCAATATACACACATAAGACTAAAACTGACACTTCGCACCTCTTGCTGTGACAGTAGAAGTATCTTGCTTTAACATTACATTACTCTCTTGCATTACATTACATGTAAAATTCTCACTTTGCAAAACCCATGTTTTGAAGTTTCCGCTTAGATCTAATGTTCCTAACACAAGGAGGTGATTCATACAAAGAATAATACCTCAATATCTCTGGAATTTTATCATTAAGAAATTTGAAAGAACGTGTGCCAGAGGTGGCACGCAGAGCCCTCTCTTTGGGCACACGTGCTGTCACGTGCTGGTTTACGGCGCATGTATGTGCGCCAGCCAGCTGGTCTTTGCACATGCCAGAGCACCGGAAACCCAAAGATCAGCTGGACAGTGTGCATGTGTGCACTGGAAACCAAAGATCATTTGGCCGGGACACCCATGTGCTCCGGCTAGTTGTTTTTTGGGTTTTGGGTGCTCCAGTGTGTGCACACATGCTTAGGTTCCAGTTTGGGCACTCGGTGCCAAAAAGGTTCATCATCACTGGCATAGACAAACCTATAGCATTGTTTTATTAATTTTTGCATCGTTGTTACAAATTATGACGTAAGGAGAAAGTGTAAGTATTGTCGCACCATCAATTTCAGTTTCATCCAAACTCTATGTAAGCTAGAAAATAAAAGTTATAAAATATAGCTGTTTCTTCTCTAATATTATTTCTGTAGTGAAACTAAAATAAATTCTGTCTGGGGGCAGGTGTGGGGACATGAATGATGCCCTAAATGCGGAAATGTATTTATTTCATGTGTTTCATTTCCCACCAGAACCAGTCAATAAAGAACATAAATGTTTGCATAAAAGAGATAAAACTACCTTAAGAAGTATGTGTATATATTCATATTCATTGAGAAACAGCAGAGCAAACTGATCACAACCAGTGTATTCAAAACAACTCTATATTCTATATTAATACTTTCAATATTAATACTACCTCTTTGTCAAGTCTCAGCATAGTAGCTTATAAAACCATTATGGAATGATTGCAGCATTTCAGATTGTTCCCCAATGCATCTGCTTTCAGAGATATTCCTGTGATAATATCAATCCATGCAAAGGCCAGGTGAAAATGGTACTTTTCTTTACTCTCACTTTCCTTGATGCATTGTGCTTGAACATAAGTATTCCCTGTGCATAAATTTCACCCACCTCTGGATCCATGCCTCTTAACTGCAATAACATATTGACTAGTTTGGGTAGAGACAGCTTGAATCTCATCTGAGAGATTCCCCCTCTAAATTGCTTTATTCTATTTAGCTATTCTATTGCATATTCATTGGAAGTTTGGGAGAAAGCCTATTCAAGATTCATACATCTTTTTCTGCTTTCTAACTTTAGAATACCAAGCAAAGCTATTCTGAAATCCTAAAAATAGATAAGTGGATATGTATGATTAATTTATATCTAACCATAGAAAATCTAACCTTTGGATTAAAAGAGCAAAGAAGCAAAAATAAAGGCCTGCAGGCATGAAAAGTTTTATAGTATAGAAATCTAGAATTGATGACTCTTCACCCCTCCCATCCTTGCCTTCCAACTAAAGAATCTCAATGGCAAACATAAACATTGTCGTTTTTAACTTGTCCTGTTGACCATCAAAGCATAATGCAGATGTTACTAAACTGGGGAAAAGGAACCAGCTAACTAACAGTGATAACCTTGATTTACAGATGTCCCATTTATGACCCTGCTTCTCTGCAGAAATCCAGGTTCTAGGGAGGCACTCCTTGACTTACGACCACAAAATTTATCTTGTTAAGTGAGACATTTGTTAAGTGAATTTTGCCCCATTTTATGAACTTTCTTGCCACAGTTGTTAAGTGAATCACTGCAGTTGTTACCTTAGTAACACGGCTGTTAAGTGAATCTGGCTTCCCACTGACGTTGCTCATCAGAAAGTCACAAAAGGGAATCACATAATCCCAGGAAACTGCAATGGTCATAAATATGAGTCAGATTCCAAGCATCTGAATTTGATCATGTGATCACACCATAACAGTCATAAGTGTGAAAAATGGTTATAAGTCACATTTTTCAGTGCCGTTGTAACTTTGAACAGTCACTAAACAAACAGTTATAAGTCAAGAGTCACCTGTTTAGCAAGTAGATCTCTGCTTATATAACTTATTATTTTAACTGAGTAGATATCCAAGGAAGAACATGGTGCTTATTGGTCCACATGTGAAAGGCGACATGCATGTCCTTGCAGAGCAACATCATGGCCATGTTATTGCGCAGCATCCAAGTATGCTACATTTCAGAGGTGTCAAACTCATACTGTCGTGGCATCATCACATGACATATTGCAACTTTTCCCCCCTTGGATAAACTGGGCGTGGCCAGTGCTTGATGCACTGTAGAGCTACTGTAGAGCATTGGCTAGTATTGGACTAAAAGGAGGGAAACTCAGGTTCTAGTTCCTGCTCAGCTACAGACATTTACTGTGTCACTTTGTCCTAGTTATCTTCTTTCAGCCAGCCTAAACATAGAACTGTTGGTGTGAGTGAAAATAGAAGGAGCTAGTATTGACTATACTGCCGTGACTTCCTGAATGAAAGGTGGTATGTAAATCTAATCAAAGCATGCAATGGTATAGCACAATCCCCTCTTTTGACTATTTCTTGCAATCTTCTATTCAGGTTCCTTTAGAGGAGAAACTTGATTAAAATTGATGTTTCTTATTAAGTTACAGCAACCAGATGTAAAAGAAAGGATTGTGTTCCTGTGCATTGAATATAAATAGACATTGTCTTGAGGTGGCATAATCCTACTTCATTTGTGGGGTTTCCTTTTTTACAGTGTTGTTTTCTGATACAACTTAACTTCTTTTTTTAGATTTGTTTGGGAATCCAATCACTTTCCTATAATATATGGATCCAAATTTTTTGTGATCTGCAATGTCTTTCTCTTTCCTTTCTTCTTTTGCTCTATATTTAAGATTGCATCAATACACTGGTTTAGTTATCCCTCAATATCATTTTTGCTATATAGGCATATGCTGTGCTATTGCTGAAAAACAATTTCATTACCCTTGGGTATTACTGGTATTATATAAGAAAATACAGGAACTAGGTATTGTAGCGACAGCTTGACAGCTTGTAGTAAAAAGAGATAAAGCTTGTGTTTGTGTTTGACTTGGATATTTGTTTGCTTGCTTGCTTTGTGATTCTTTCTTTTTCAAATACAACCTCTTATTTACTAATGTAAGCTATTGTGATTCCATAGATGTAGATGCTTTATCAGGGTGGAATTGCTTCTTGTTGATCAGGTTTTCTTTGTCAAAAAATAATTTAATGTGCAGTAACAAGAATGGCCTCAGTGAGTTAATTTTTCCTCCTGTTATGGTCTTAGTTCATTTTAAGGTTCTCACATTACTTCCTCTAGAAAATTATTTGCTGATTTTAAGCATTTGCTGGAATGTTGTAAACTACATTAAAAAAAGTTAAAAGAACACAGAAAAAATATATACTTTGAAACTAGGGAAGTTCAATTTTTATGAGGGTCTAATATGAATACAAATGACTGGGTTATCTCTTCTTCAAGTTACAAATGACTATCGAATACGAAATGCATCTGTATGACCCTATAATTGCTCCTCAATTATTTACAAGTGGAACATTTACTAAATTTGGAATAGAAACATGCATATTTTCTTGCAACGATGAATAACTGTGTTAATACACTGCAAAGAACAGTAACTACTGAAACTTTTCTTTTTACTCAAATCTTATTTTATGTGATGAAAATAGCATCCTTACTAAAGCTACTGCAGAAGAATTGCAGCAGAAGATGGTACTTGGAAAATGCAGCAGCAAAAGTAGGTTAGAATAAATTTAGACATTTCCTGGATGTGCCTCTAGAAAAATGATTTCAAAATCAAATGAAAATCTCCAAAATGATTAAGATTTTGTATTTTATTAAATCTACCCTTCAGCATGGTAGCATTATTAGTATTGATAATAGTAGGAGCACCAAGATTTGTTGTTTCTTTAAAAAAAGATCCCTTCAACTCAGTGATGAAATTCAAATTTTTTTACTACTGGTTCTGTGGGCGAGGCTTGGTGGGCATAGTGTGGCTTGGTGGGTGTGGCAGGGGAAGGATACTGCAAAATCCCCATTCCCTCCCCACTCCTGGGGGAAGGATATTGCAAAATCTCAATTTCCACCCCACTCTGGGGCCAGCCAGAAGTGGTATTTGTCAGTTCTCCGAACTACCCAAAATTTCCACTACCGGTTCTCCAGAACCTGTCGAAACCTACTGGATTTCACCCCTGCTTCAACTGCATGTGGATCAAATGTGTTCATATTGTATAAGAAAACACTTTTAGACAGTTGGCATGAGTTTATGCAAGCTGGAGGAATATTGCTTTGACAAGAATTTTTGGACTTGAGCAGAAACCACTAAACCTATTTGATTTCAATGTATACTGAAAGGCTGTAGATCTATAACAGGGCTATGCATTCTTTTCTAGGATTTGGCTTCTGTACAGTATTCTCCAAATCAGGAAGGGAGAAAATGTTCCCACATAATACAGTTGTTTTCTTTTATCAATGAAATGTTACGTCAACTGAAAATGAGACTTTCCATATTTGCTGAGATTTAGATCGTATGTTGATAATATTCAGAGTGATTCTGGCTACAGTTCAACAATTGATTAATAGCAAGTTAGTACTTATCTATCACTTGAAGGAAACCTGCACATGCACACTTCAGATATCTGGTGAAATCCTGGTCTGAGTATTATGGTACATTTGTTTTTATTTTAGCTGAGAATTTCAAAAGTTCAAGTTTGGGTTTGAGGTTAATTGATTGGTATTTTTAATTTTAATTTTTGCTTATTGAATATGCTAATTTAAAGTCAAAGAGAGTCACATAAAAGTTTCTTTAAAAGGTGTATTGTTCTGCAGGTATGGATTATGGAATCCATTTCTTTGAAAAGATTGCATGTTTGAATTAACAAAGTTTTCACATACGTATGTGTGTACATAAAAACAGAAATAACTTGGAGTGATGCATAGAATGCGTGCAATGGGAAGAAACGGCTCAACTCAAGAACTTATCAGGTTTTTTTTCTGGTACAGTTCTATAAAATGTTCTGTTAATTGATGGCATAATGTGTGAAATAAAACTGGAGGCTGATTTTTTTGGAATCAGTGAAAGTTGGTGAAAATTAATTAAAAGATGTGATAAAATGGGAGTCACTCAACAATTAGAACTGAGGATTAAGTGTATTTTACCATATGTCAACTCTTCAAGGTAGGTTAGGTAAGAAAATAATCAGCAGAGGAAGTATTGGAACTCTGTTTTATTATTAATGGATATAATAAAAGAATCTTGAAACTCTGACAGAGATTCTTTCTCCTACTTCTTATACCAAAGGCAGGACATTTCTTTCTTGAATTTTTTTTTCATTTTTTCCAGAGGTAGGCTAGCATTTATCTAATAGCCGTTGAATTCCTTCTTCATGTTCCTCTACATAACATTATAATATTAGAAAATAGCCTAGAGGGAAGCCATGACAAAAGCGATAGTAAATATCCTGAGCTTGTAATGCTTCAGTTTGCTTCAGCTCTGTAACATCTTAAATGAACCAAAAAACTAACTCTTACTTTAAAATGTTCCAAAGCTGTAAGAATATCCAGGTCACACTTAAATGGCTCAGGTAGATTTCAGAAGTTCTCTTTAGATCAGGATCTCAAACTTGTAGCCTGTGGGTCAGATGCGTCATGTGCTGGCCCCGCCCTCCTAGTTTAGCGAAGGGGAAAAAAGTCATGATATATCAGGTGAACGCCATGATGGTGCGAGTTTGACACCCCTGCTTTAGATGATACAAGTATTAGAATTATTTATAATTACCACCCTATCATTTTGTAGTGGGCTCTTATCTCTTTCAGAATTGATTGAATTTTACCCTAATTTTTTATTTTATTTTTTTAATGTAGCACGGAACTGAATGCAGTGTATAGTTATCAAATATACAGTACTGTCTTTTTTTTAATAGCTAGTAGTTGACAGCTCTGGATTTCTCTAAAATCAGTTATAAGAAATCTCATTACTTTTAAGTGGAGCCAGGCTTTAGAAATGGTCCTTAAAAGATATTCTGAGTTTATTAACCTGATAAATGTGTAGTACTTCTTAACAATCAGTGAAAGCAGTAAATTCTATTCTGACACAATTTGGCTCACAATACAAACAATATTCCTCTTATAGTGATACATAAACGCTACTGATTCAACAATAAACTTCCTTAGCACTGCTAAGAGTCTTTAGTAAACTGCATTTTTATTTATGAACTTCACTTATTTACCAATTTTCTTTAATATAAGTAAATGAGAGAATTAACTTTTCTCTCTCTATTCCAGTTGAACTAATTGAATGAAATCAAACTAGTGACTTTAATACTGTCTAATTACTGCAGACAAAGCACTTGAGAAAGCAAGAGTCCTTTCATTTAAAGTTATCTACAGTGGCTAAAGAATTTGGCTAGAACCTAAGGATGCAATATATAGTAGTTCATCATGTAAGAGATAATTTAACTTGTGTTATTAAAAGGAGACTACAATTAATGTCATTTGTAGCTAACAACTTGGTTCTACTTTGATGGTATAATGAACATCAGCAACACATCAATAACTCATTTGCATGAGATAATAGTACAGCCATTTTTAACAGTATTAATGTTTTTTTTAAGTGACACAAGTGTAATGTGTTTTCCTGCTTGAATGGAAACAGAATGTAAATAATTCTCTCCTGAGAAATTCCTTAAAAATTAACCCTATACTTTGAACTTTCCCTACACCAAAAGTGCCTATCAATGTGTCTAAATGGTGTTTGCAGATAATTTGTCACAGCGCCTTCACATCTTATTTGGATTTACAGTACAATTATACTTCTCTGTTTAAAAGTAATTTCCATGCACTACTCCAAAGAAAATGTATATGAGATTTCAGACTTAATGAGTACGCTGTGACTTCTACTGAAACTGAATCTATGATCCGAACATTTGTTATCACTTTTAGAGACAATTTATTCAAATTTTTAATAATAATAATAATAGTAGTAATTGTAATTATTAAATTATAAATTCACTATATAGAAATTTTGTAATTAGTATATTTTTTATTTTCTTTGATAACCAAGATTACTGTTTATTGCTTTTTGAGGCACTGAGTTAAAATGCTGAAATAGTACCAAGTTCATTGATAGCTGAATGACATTTTTCCAATCATAATGAGTCCTGGAAATACTAAAGAATGAAACGCCAAGTCATGGTGAAGATAAATTGTGTGTCAAATGGGGATCAAGGAAAGTAATAATTTCAGTAGTGGATTCCTTTAATAAAAAGTGTCACATTACTTACATTTTTCAAAAGAGTTAAGGATTTCTCAAGATCTACCAAAGACTTATTCCCACTAGAGGAAAAAAATACTCAACTTGGTACCTGTTTGTGCCTATAATTCAATTATTATTGCAAGCTTGCACTTTCTTTCTTTCTTTCTTTCTTTCTTTCTTTCTTTCTTTCTTTCTTTCTTTCTTTCTTTCTTTTTCTTCCTTCCTT